>SNQJ01S0244961.1:0-13227 GCA_010110895.2 Picea sitchensis
ATGAAGTTCCCCATGTAAGTCTCTCCCTCTTTCTCCCATGGTAAAAGGATTACCAAGAATTGTATATGCAATCCGATCTTTCTTTGGTGAGGGTGTGAAATCCCACCTTTCTGGATTCTTTTTGTCAGAAGTGTTATCTCCTGTTGGTCCTTTTGAGGATCCTATGGCCTTTGATTCCACAGTTGTAGTTGTTATCTGTGAAACTACAGAGTTAGGGTTTCCGAGAAGAGCTTGTATTTTCTTTGGATCAACTGTGTCATCCAGGGTTGGATCACCAGGATTTTGAGTTTGTTGTTGTATGGTGTTTCCTGGTTCTAGGTTTTGCTCTATGGTTTCCTCAGCCAGAATTTCAGTCTCAGTTTCTATCACTTTTTGGGTGGAGGTTTCCTCTTTTTTTGGTTTTATATTTCTCCTAAATCTACCTCAAGGATCTCTATTTCTCATGAAGTCATACTAAATGAAAGAAAAAGAAACTAAGATTGAGTTTCAGAGTACCTGTGATAACTGATATGTCGGTTTTCACCCCTTCGTTTCCACAGCTCCTCTTACTATCAACCTACTAACATACCACACAAAACTAAGTGAATTCTAAAATTAATCAAGAAAACTATCTAACTTACCTTTTAAACAGCTCCTCGGCAACGGCGCCAAAAATGTCAGGCTGCTAAATTAAAGATTTTAATGTCCTGAAACACTGAATTGTCAAACCAGGGTAAGTAAACTTAGAGCTGCTACACTGTATGTGCAGGTAAGATTCTACTTCCTATCTAAATGTTATTCTTAAAAGAAAACACAAACTCACTCTTAAAAACTGAATCCTAATGACTACCTTGAAACTTATCATCCCCTATTTGGTTCATCAATAGAAAACGGTTCTATGCTTTAGTGCAGGTGCTTCTATTTCTACTCTAACTGTGATTTCACAAGACTATCTACCACTATCGTTAATCATCTAATCATCACTATTTCTATCTAAGCCATAACAAAAAGATTATTTCCTAAAATTCTTTTAATCTAAACATCGAAAATAAATCTAAATCTATCTATAGGAAAAATAAAGAAATATCCTACTTACCCTACTGGTACCGGAAGCTTTCTCTAATTTAATTGCAACCTAACTATCCTAACTGAGCAGAGTAACCTAACTATCCTAACCAAAACAAAATAAATTCAAACTCTAAGTTATGTTCAGATTGAAAACTGGAAACAAAGCAAACCTAGTTCATACTCTAAACTCTACAGGAATCAACCATGCTTTCAACACTCATCAACGTAGAAGATATTAATATGCTGGAAACGATACATTTGAAGAGTAATTTAAGAGAGAATATGAACAAGTTAATTCCCAAACTCTAGGCTAACATGCATGCAAATACTAAAGCACTGAAATAAACTAAATCTAAGACAGAGAAAAGCAGCGACTTGAACCTGTTTGGCGGGCCCAACCAAAAGGTAGAAACGTCGAAAGGAAGAACCAGAACTACTTATATCATTCTACGCAAACACTGTGTATACTTCACGCTCCATTTACTCAGAAAACTAACTCAAATCAGATGACAGTAAAGTAACATAACGCAACAACAAATTGTATTAAGAAATGTGTATCATAACATAACATAACCCAACGTTCCTTAGGAGTGATCTTCTGTTTATATAGATCCTCCTCAATAACAGTTTAAAGAAAAAATACATTAATTCAAATGGATCCCAGATCCGAAAATAACTCGAAATCAGTTAAAAAACGGTCTTCACATCTTCGTGACACGTAGTGTCACGAAGTGTGAATCATGAAATATTAACAACTCAGTTCTATAATTGTGCCTTCAATCATCATATGAGTGATGACTCCATCTGTCATGTAAATCACACTGTCTCCCACTCTGGCCATAACGCGCGTATCTTTAGCAGCTTCATTGGTATCTCCACAGGGTGCGAGCTGGTACCTGGTACTGGCAAATCCTGTTTCAAAAATAGAAATAGTACCTAACTCAAGCCACATTAGTTTCAATATTAATTTAAGGTATCAAAATACATAAAAATAACTTGAAATGTAAAAATACCTTGAGTAACCCCATGGAGTGGTAAAGAGATGTCAAGTGTATGATAACAAGGCCAGAAGGGGTGGTACTGGGTATGGAAATGGAGGTCTTTGTGATATAATATAGGAAAAACATAGTCAAAACTGGAGACCAACAACTAACTTGAGAAAAATCAACCTCTAGGCCATTCACCACTAGCCAAATCAACATGGCCCCATGAGTGAATGTAGAATTCTCCCTTGGTCAAATCAACATGACCAATCTCTGAGAATTTTTTCCCGATGTTGCTAACTAGAGAAACATCAACACCCTGGGCCATTCACTACTAGCCAAATCAGCATGATCCCGTGAGTGAATGTATTATTCTCCCTTGGTCAAATCAGAATGACCAATCTAGGAGAATGTTTTCCTGATGCTAAAAAATCAACACTCCCTCTCAACAAGGGAGACATTCTGCATCATGCCAAGCTTGCCACTGAAGTATACAAACTTTTCCCTAGACAAAGGCTTGGTGATAATGTCCAAAATATGCTCATCTGTGGATATGTATTGGAGCTTTACTGATCCCTTTTGCGCCATGTCTCAGATGAAGTGATATTTGATATCAAAGTGCTTCGACCTATCATGAAATACTGGATTTTATGAGATCTTGACATAACTTTGATTACTACAATGTATCAAGGTCGTCTCTAGCTCTTGATCAAATAGTCATGCAAGAAGATTCTGAATCCAGACTGCTTCGCGAATTGTGACACTGGCTACGATATACTCCTCTTCTTCTCTATTGAGTGCTACAAAATTTTGCTTCCTGCTAATCCAATATATCATAGTTTTCCTAAGTTGAAGGAGCACCCTGAAGTGCTCTTTCCATGCACTGCACTCCCTTCTCAGTTAGAATCAATATATATCTTTATCCTCACATCACCACCTGATACATATCTCAGACCATATCCAATTGTACCATGCAGGTACCTCAACACATGCTTTGCTACCACCCAATGGAAGTGCCTCGACTCAATCATAAACTAGCTCAAGGTGTTCACTGCAAAACAAATATATTTCCTGGTGTTAACCAAGTACATTAAGGATCCAATTATCCACCTATACATAATGCGATCCACCAAATATGAATCTGAAGAAAAATCACTCAGTTTATTTAGATTTTTCATCATAGGTGTAGCCATGGACTTGCAATCCATCATACCGAATTTGATCAAGATATCAACTATGTACTTCCCTTGTCTGAGGAATATCTCACCTAGTTTCTTCCACACCTCCAATCCCAAGAAACAATGCATCAAGCCAAGATCCTTCATTTCAAAATCTTAAGCCAACTCCCTCTTACACCCGTCAATGAGCCTCTCTGCCCTGTAAGGAACAAATCATCAAAATAAGCATCAAGATCAATGGATCACCATCAACAACCTTGTAGTAAAGTTTGGGATCTGCATCACTCTTAGTGAAACCCAAATTCATCAAGTATCCAACAATCTTGGAGTACCATTCCCTGGGTGCCTGCTTGAGTCCATACAAAGCCTTCTTTAATCTACAAACATGATAATCCTTCCCATGTATCAAAAAGTTATGAGGTTTCTCTATGTACAGTTCTTCCTCAATCACATCGTTGAGGAACACAATCTTCACACCCATATGATGTAATCTCCAACCCATAACTGAAGCAAGAGAAATAGTCGTCCTGATGGAAGTGTACCTGGTTACTGGAGAAAAATTCTCCTCATAGTTCACTCCCTCTTCATGAAAGAATCCTCTCGCCACAAACCTTGCTTTGTACTTCTTGATGCTGCCATCTACTGCATGCTTGATATTATAGATCCATTTGGAAGTCATCACTAACTTCCTCTTTGGTCTTAGAACTATCTCCCACACATCACTATTCATGATGGAATGATACTCTTCCATCGCGACGTCCTTCCAAAATTTTTGTCTTGTTGCCTCCTCATAACTGGAAGGTTCAGAATCAATGATGTGACTGATCAATGCCATATAACTCGAGAACTTCTGAGTCATTTTCTCTCCCTGAAAGTACCACTAGGAGCTGCATGCCCCTTTGGATCGTGAAAAATGTCATGAAGCCATGTTGGCCTCTTCTTGATCACTGCAACATCATTCTGCTGAGGGTTGTAAGAAACCGTCAACTCCCTCTTGATCCCTGTTTCCTTGAAAAAATCATTGAAGTTAATGGAAGTATACTCTCTTCCAATATTTGTCCTTAAAACCCTGCTCTTCTTCCCCATTAAGTTATTTTCCCGAGCCTTGAACTCCTGGAACCTATTCAAGACTTCATCCTTTGTCTTCATGAAGTATATCTATGTCTTCTGAGAGAAATCATCAATGAATGTCACATAGTACAAGAAGCCACCCAAAGATGATACTTTCATGTACCAATGTCTGGGTTGGATGTCCTGCTAATCTATACAGTCCTCCCTCTCGAACAACAATCACTCTTGTTGAGTCTATGCTCAAGCCATTAGGACATACAAGAACCTGACCATCCACAAATGCAACTCTGTGTAATGTTCCTAACTTGGATAGTCTAGGAAACACTGCTAATGTGTGTGTAGGATTAATTGTTTACAACATACAAATAACAAATGCGACAAAGGACTGCAAAGTTTATATTATGATATCTCTGCAGAGTAAAAAGGACGAATGTGGCTAAATAAAATAAATCAGTCAGATAGATCAAAAGACAAAAGGATCTTAGCTGAAATACAATAAGAAAACAAAATTATAATACCCAATAATAGATGAGAACTGCGGGATCAATGGATGAGTTGGAACTATGACAGATCGTACGATAATTGCTGGAAGTTTGGAAAGTTCTCCCTAGATTCTATACCTCTCGGAATGGCCTAGAAACTGTCCCAAATGGTGTGCCCTGCTCTAGATCTCAGGCCTGGTAACTGATCGACCCATCTGCTGGTGGGTCTGGACCCCGGATGGATTCCCCTGGGGGAATGTGCCCCTCTCTCACTGGCAAAATGCATCCTAGTGATTCCACCATCAGAATCGGTCGACATGTATCTCAAAATGATCACCTTGGTCTATTGGGAAATGGGTCGGAAGGGTTTCCCTGAATCTGATCTGATGCTCGCTTAGGAACCCCGAATGTGTCCCCCAAAAGTGTCGCACTTCCAAGTCTGGAAAATGCACCCTAGATGATTCCTTCGTTGGAATCTGATGAGGAACTAGGAAAAAGATGCACCTTTCCGTCCTCTCAACTGGGTTGGAGGGGAATATCTGAACTCTCCCTGGATGGGACAAGTTTATTCCCTGAACCTCCTCAGGAGTTGCTCCCTCTCCCTGAATAAGTGCGCCTTAGCTACTGGACCCTGCGTAACTGTTGCTGAAGAATGATGGAAGACCTATGTGATATTCCCGGTGACTAGGGTGTGTCTCTCAACATGGAAACCAACCAACTTGTGTCTTCCTCCAAGAATCCACTGAACTATCTCTCCTGAGATGCATCTCTGTCCTCAATGACAAGTCATAATATGCATAATGATGAATTAGGTCGCTGGCTCTTCTCTTATAGATTTTCAAAACCCTAATTCACTATTGACTTCTAATTTTAGCTCATCTGTTCTATTTTTATCTCATAATGACTTAAAAGTGATTTTAACCATTTTTAGCTCAATGCCACTTTTCGAACATAACACCTTTGAATGGAGTGACTGCTAGTAACCCTGTTTACCCCTTGTATGGCCCTGGCTATAGTCTAATGGAGCAGTTTAGACCATTAAGCCTCCTCTCTAGAGATCCTATTTGGAAAGAGATATTACAGTCCTCCCTTCATGAAATTGCTTGTCCTCAAGCAATACCAGTCCAGGGTGTTGCAACACCTCCTCTCTCTCCCAAGTAGCATCCTCTACTGGAAGCCCTCCCCATATGATCAAACACTCTCTGATGAACCTGGTCCTTAGTTTCCACTCTTGAAACTCCAAAACCTCCTCCAAAACCAACTCCAATTGTCCCTCCTCATCCAATGGGGGAAGCTCCTCTGATGTGATAATGAATTGTCCCACTACCTTTTTGAGGCAATATATGTGGAACACATTATGAATCTTGCTCCCTTCTGGAAGATCTAACTCATAAGAAACCTCGCCTACTTGGCACATGATCCTGTAAGGGCCATAAAGTCTGGGCTTGAGATTCTCGGCCCCACTCTTCTTTAGAGATGACTGTCTGTAAGGTTGGAATCTCAAGAAAACCAAATCCACAATCTCAAAGTTGCGCTCTATCATGTGCATGTATGCACTCATCTTCTGTTGGTTCTGTGTCATTTGTAGGTTCTCTTTCAACAAATTGAGAATATCCCGACTCTTTATGGTCCAATCCTTGGCCTTGGGAGCTCTACTCTCCTTAAAAACCAAGTATACCAAAGTGGGATTATCATATCCGTACAATGCTCAGAAGGGTGTCATACCAATGGACATGTGGAAAGTGGTGTTGTAGCAATCCTCTCCTAGATGTAGCCACTTTACCCATGTTCTTTGTCATCCACCTACATAGTTCCTCAAAAATCCTTCAACCCACTTGTTGACAATCTCGGTCTGCCCATCTGTCTAAGGGTGATAGATGGTGTTGGGTGTTAGCTCTATCCCCACCAACTGAAGCAACTCTCTCCAGAATGTCCCCATAAACCAACTGTCCTTGTCACTGATGATGTTCCTTGGCAACCCATGAAGTTTGAAGACCTCCCCAAAGAATAGCTCGACTACCTAAACTGAGCTGTACTCTATCGGTATGGCATAGAAGTGAGAAAAATTGGTCAATATATTGACCAATACATAGATACAGTCCTTACCTTGGACCTTGGGTAGGCCTGTGATGAATTCCATTGATATACTCTCCCATTTCTGCTCTGGAATGGGGAGTGGCCAAAGTAGCCCTGTTGGAAGAGAATTCTCTGACTTGTTCTGCTGGAAAGTCACACACTCACTGACATGTCTCATAATGTCATGTTTTATACCCTTCCATGAGAATCTCTCCCTGATCTGTCTGTAGGTTTTGAAAAACCACTGATGGCCTACTAGTGGTGAATATGAACTGTTGTGAGGATCTTCTTCTTGAGCCCCGAATATGGCACCAGGTAGACTCTATCCTTGTAGAATATGACATCGTCAATGACCCTATACATGTCATCCTGTATCTGTCCATCCATCACCTCACAAGTGAACTTGTTCTTGGAATATTCCACTAACAAGTGGGATTTCCAATTGTTGAAATCTCCATCAAAGAATAGGTTGTAGGTCTCCTCGATAGTGCATCAACCACAATGTTCTTCTTCCCCTTGACATACTCTATGTCGAAGTCGAATTCCTGTACCTTCATCACCCATTTCTGTTCGTGCTCAATGAGGTCCTTCTGCTCAAGGAAATACTTTAAGCTATTGTGATCTGTCTTGACCACAAATTTGTTTGCCACCAAATATTGTCTGAATTTGGTCAAGGCATGCATGATTGCCAACATCTCCTTGTCATAAATGGAGTAAAACCTCTTGGGTTTACTGAGCTTCCTGCTCTTGAATACAATGGGGTGTCCTCCCTGCATCAAAACTTCCCCAATACCCTCATCGGATGCGTCACACTCTAGTACAAATGGCAAGGTGAAGTCTGGTAATGCCAACACTGGACAAGTGCTCATGACTTCCTTCATGTGATCAAAGGATTTCCATGATTCCTCAGTCTAGATGAAAGCCCCATGCTTGGTATGATCCATCAACAATGCTCCAAGCTGAGAAAAGCCCTAGACGAACCACCTGTAATAGCTTCACAACTCGAAGAAACTCCTCAACTTTGTTACGTTCCTGGGCGTTGGCCAATCCAGAATGGCCCTGATCTTTTCCTGGTGCACTTGTACCCCCTGTGCACTAATGATATGGCCTAAGTAAATCAGCTCGGTCATATCGAACTCACACTTGGACTCTTTGGCATATAATGAATGTGCCTTCATGATGCTCAATACCTCATCCAAGTGCCTCATATGCTCCTACCATTTCTTGCTGTAGACCAAGATGTCATCGAAGAAAACCAAGACTGATTTCCTCAACTGATCCCTGAATATGTGGTTCATGCAATACTGGAACGTAGCGAGTGCATTGGTTAGTCCAAATGGAATAAATAGGAACTCAAAATGTCCAAAGGGACATCAAAATGTCGTCTTCTCTATGTCCTTCTCTCGGATGCTGATTTGGTGATACCCAGAGCGTAGATCAATATTTGAGAAGAAAACTTCCCCATGCAGTTCATCCATCAAATTGAAAATGCATGGGATAGGATATCGGTTCTTGATGTTTTTCTTGTTCAAGGCTCGGTAATCAATTCACATCCTCATGGTGTCATCCTTCTTCAGAACTAAGACAATTGAAGAAGAGAATGGGTTGTTGCTCAGTCTGATGTGTCCCATCACTAGCAATTCCTTGATTGCCTTCTCTATCTCATCCTTGAACCTCCTAGGATGATGATAGGGGGGAGTGATCATCGGTTTGGCCCCCTCTTCCAAATAAATGGTGTGCTCAAACCCCCTGTTAGGTGGTCTCCCTCATGGAATCGACTCAAAAACCTGTTGATGTCATCCCAACAATTTCTTGATCTCTGTATGATACTATTGTCGACCCTCTGAATCCTTTCGCGTAGTGATCAAACACTCGGTGGCATATGTTACCTCCCCATGTTTGAATATCCTCTCCATCCTCTTGGATGAAACTGTCCTGGGTGCTCCTGTCAACATACCTCTTAGAACAACCTTCTCCCGTCCTGGTCTCTAAATCCCATCTCTAAGGTTTGGTAATTAGTGGTTATTTTTCCCAAGGTAATCATCCACTAGACTCCCAACACCACATCTATGACAAATAGGTCAACCACATAAAATGTGTCTCTCACTGTGTAGTTACCTAACTTTACCTCCAAGTCTAGAACTTTATCTAGACACTCCACTGTGTGGTCATCTGCTATTGCAACATCAAACCCCTCAAAATCCTCTATCTAAATTGCCCGTCTCGATACTAGTGAAGCGTTGATAAAGTTGTGGGTGGCCCCACCATCTATCAGGGTGATTGCCTGTTTCCCCTGAATAGCCTTTCTGATCTGGAGGGTATCATACCTGGGAACACTAGAAAAGGTTTCTATGAATCCTCCCTTTATTGGTTTCCCCCTATTAGCCTGCTCAGGCGGTTGTGGGACTACTGGAGGATGGGCTCCTGCCGGTGTCGGTGGTTTATGGGGAGGCTACTCCTCTACCTATGTTGAATCCTCCTCTGAGCTAGTGGATCCACTGTCTTGCTCCTCCTCCTCACTGTCCACATTGTCTGCTACCACCTCGATATAATGAATCTCTCCCTTGCCCATGCACCTCTAGCCTGAGACCCAAGGGTCTCTGCAGTTGAAGCAAACCTTCTTCCTCATAAGCTCTCACCTAGTCTCATCATCCAACTTCTCCTTTCCCTTCCATTCTCTTTGGAATGGCTTCCTGTCTTGATCCTTCTGGGGTACGAAGGGTTTGGAAAAGGTTTTAGTCTTTGGCACTGAGTCTTCCAAATCTCGAGTGCGAAGGATGGCATCCTGCAAGGTGGGAGGTTTGTATGCCTTCACCCATTCTCTCAAAGGTTCTGTGAGTCCATCTATGAATAGCATGATCATCCTGGGCTCTGATATATCTGTCACTGCCACGACTACCTGCTGAAACTCCATGATGAACACCTTTGTTGTGACATTTTGTCTCAACTAGGCTAGATCCCTGAAGTGGATCTCGGGATCCTTCCTATCAAACCTATCCATGAGCCTCTCTGTGAACTCCCTATAGGAGGTGATGCGACTGTGAGCCAATGTCACCAATCCATGATACCACCACTTGCGTGTCTCACCCTCCAAGTGTAAGGTCGCGAAATTGATGGCCTTTGTCTCGGTCATCTGATTGAGCTTGTAGTATGTGTCTATATTTTGTACCCAAGCTCTTGTGGTGCATTTGGATGATCCTTCGAAAGAAGGTATGGTGATTTTACCAACTTTTCAGATGAAATCCATGTTATGCCCATGCTACTATTGTGATCCTCCTCTCCATGGCTCTCTAGGGTGGTTCTTGAGTCTGAGTCCATAGTACTTGAATAGGGTCATGTCCTGATGGAAGTCACGACCCAATGTTGTGTACTCTCTCCGATACTCTGCTATGTCCTTGGCATGATTGGACGACCTTTGTGCTATCGGTAGTTGTACTGCTACCGGGGGTGCCCTATGGAAACTGGGAAACAAGGGTATGGGAATCCTACTTGTAGAGGTGTATGTGTGAGTGGGTGACTAGGGTCTACTGCCTGCTCCTGAGTTCCCTTGTGCTGCATGTGGGGCTTGTGTGTCCGGGGTGCCCACTCTAGCCAATCTATCAACCACTTGTGCCAAGGACTGAGACATGGTCCGCTGACTAGCTAACATATCACTGATAACCTGCATGAAAGTTGTCATTGGTTCCATGGGGGCCTTGCCGTTTCCCTCTGGTCACTCATATATATCTCCTATTATCCTCTTTGCCTCGCGCTTAGCCTCACACTCTGCCCTTTCTCTCTTCTTCTCTGTGTGCCTCTTCATCTTCCTCTGATCTAGGAGGAAAAGGATTAAATTCAGGCCTAGACCTTCTTTCCCTATGCCTTTTGTAAGTGACATGTTCTTCACCTACGTGTTCACAGCCTTCTGGGTCTTCTGTTGCACTCATCATATTTACTCACAGGCTGGTAGGACTAAAGCTCCGATACCACTGTAATGTTCCTGACTTTGCTAGTTTAGGAAATGCTGCTAATGTGTGTGTAGGATTAATCATTTATAGCATATAAATGATCATACAAATAACAAATGCGACAAAGGACTACAAAGTTTATATTATGATATCTTTACAGAGTACAAAGGCCAACTGCGGCTAAATAAAATGAATCACTCGGCTAGATCAAAAGACAAAAGTATATTAGCCGGAATACAATAAGAAAACTAAATGATAATACCCGATAATAGATGAGAACTGCAGGATCAATGTATAAGATGGAACTATGGCAGCTCATACGATAATTGCTGGAAGTTTGGAAAGTTCTCCCTAGCGGCTATACCTCTCAGAATGGCCTAGAAGCTGGCCCAAATGGTGTGCCCTGCTATAGCTCTCAGGCCTGGTAACTGATGGACCCCTCTGTTGGTGGGTCTGGACCCTGGATGGATCCCCCTGGGGGAATGCACCCCTCTCTCACTAGAAAAATTCATCCTAGTGATTCCACCATCGGAATTGGATGAGATGTATCTCAAAATTATTGCCTTTCTCTACTTGGAAATGGGTTGGAAGGGTCCCTGAATCTGATTTGATGCTCGCTCGAGAACCCCGAATGTGTCCGCCAAAAGTGTTGCACTTCCAAGTCTGGACAATGTGCCCTAGATGATTCCTCCATCAGAATCTGACGAGGAACCAGGAAAAATATGCGCCTTTCCTTCCTCTCAACTGGGTCGGAGGGGAATCTCTGGACTCTCCCTGGATGGGACAAGTCGATTCCCTGAACCTCCTTAGGAGTTGTGCCCTCTCCCTGAATAAGTGTGCCCTAGCTGCTGGACTCTGCGTAACTACTACTGAAGAATGATGGAAGACCTGTGTGATCTTCTCGGTGACTAGGGTGTGTCTCTCAACACCAAAATTAGCCAATGGGTGTCTTCCTCCTGGAATCCACTGAACTATCTCTCCTGAGATGTGCCTCTCTCCTCAATGACAAGTCATAATCTGCATAATGATGAATTAGGTCGCTAACTCTTCTCTTATATATTTCCAAAACCCTAATTCACTGCTAAAACCCTATTTCACTGTTGACTTCTAATTTTAGCTCATCTGTTCTATTTTTAGCTCATAAGGACTTAAAAGCACTTTTAACCATTTTTAGCTCAATGTCACTTTCCGAACATAACAACTTTGACTGGAGTGACCTCTAATAACCCTGTTTATCCCTTTTATGGACCTGGCTATAGTCTAATGGGGTGGTTTAGACCATTAAGCCTCCTCTCTGAAGATCCTATTTGGAAAGGGACATTACACTCTGTAACTTCTATCCTCCAATGGAGAGATAGAGAGAAATTTCTTCCTTAATCAACAATATTGTTGTCCAAGGTCTACTCCTTAGACTTGTTGTCTCTTGATGTTTCCCACCTGTCATATTTCAAGGGCATTGTTCCAGCCTTGTATACCACTACAAATTGACACAAGAATTTCCCAAAGGCCCACAACCTTACTAGGCATGCTCCATCAAGGTCCCTGCCCAAACAAAGAAAAATCACAAAAATTTGAGGCTCAATGGATTTTCTTCATGGCTATAAAATGTCATCTCAAACCTCTTATTCCTCCATGGTAACCTTCCTGGAACAAGAGCCAATAAAAAAAGACAAGAAAAACACTTTTCTAGTGTTGTGACCAATCATTCCTTCATGGTAACACTTCCCAGAACAAGAGCCAAAAACAAGAACAACTTGAAGAATGTCAACAAGCCTGAAAAACCCTAAAATTTCTACTTTGACCAAATGTCAATCTGAGAGAACCAGTAGATGCACTAGGGCAAGGTGATTTGATCTGCATAAAAAAATAGTCCCAACGTTGTCCAATAAATTCCCAACAACCTTTAGAGAAAGTTTAGGTCTTAGACTGTGCAGTGATAGATATGAGACTATGAAGCAACAAATTTCAACAAAACTTTGATACCATGTTGAATTTTTTATTTTCATATCTGATAATTATTTCCTTATGATTTCAAACATAATTTTATGACATTTTTATCATAGAATAATTACACATTGAAAATATCAACCAAAAATTATTGCAGTGGAAACAACAAAATCACAGAAAGATAGCCATGCACAATAGACACAAGATTTTACCTTGGGAAACCCAAACTTGGTAGAAAACCCAACAACTTTTCTTAAGAAGAATTCCAACCAATAAGTACATCACCATCAATATGAATAAACCCAACACATAAATAATTTCTCCCTTGTATGAGGAAGAACCCTCAAAGATAGCAAACCCTAGACAAGATAGCGCACCTCAAAATTTGTGCAATTGGTAACTGTCAAATGCAACTGCAACTGTAACTGACAACTGCAAATGTAACTAGCGATTGCAACTACAACTGCCAATGTAACTTGTGACTACAATTGTAACT
>SNQJ01S0244962.1:0-13227 GCA_010110895.2 Picea sitchensis
GTACAGTCACAGATGGAAGAATCCAACAGTAGAGTTTACTATTTTTGCACAGAAAAGCAGGGCTTTTAGTCTTATGTCTTCTCGAAAGAAGATTAGACAGGCTCCTGGCCGACTGCTCAGGCAGAAACTAATAAATCTTTCAGGGAATTGCAGTAGTGGGAACTGTGCCTTTAAACAACCCGAGACTACTGATACGGCTCAGAGTGTGTCGCAAGAGTGGAAACTGTGCCTTTAAATAGCCCGAGACTCTTGATACGGCACTGGATTCTTTACACAGAAAAGTCACACACAGACAATATACTAAGGTTTCATGGAGGAGTCTATACCTCGCCCGACACAAGCCGACCAAGTGAACGCTACATAAAAAACACAAGACCATCGCTATGCGATCACATCCAACAACTTCGCTAGAATTCCACGGTGCAAGAAACTGATTGCGAAAATCCTATCATAAAACAACATAAGTGCGAGCGCAAGAAAGTATCCTTATTTTAATTTAAGATGCAATGGTAATCCCCCCTATTACCAAATCTTAATGACTTAACATGCTTAGTTTAGGACCATAATTTTATCTACTAATGGTGATAATTAATTCCATCATCCCTGCCATAAAATATCAACCATTTTTCACTTTACAATGCAAGGATTAACACCATGACCATCACATTATATCTGACAATTATTTATATCAACTACATTAACCTTACCATAAATGATGACAATATTAACCTTAACCATACCATAACCATTGGGATTAATATTAACGATTCATACCTAATCCTTACCATTAATCAATAAATAATCATTATCCTTAATCATGACATAATCATTACATAGTCCTTACATCATCCTTACCGTTAACCATTTTCATTCCATTATATTATTGGATAATTACTTTGACATTGCTACCTTATAAAGCCATGATTAATTAACAATACTACCATTAACACCATATCACTTCCACTAATATCACTTAACGATTACTACAAAATACATCAATATTACTTTAACCATTATTACTGTTGACACAATAAAACTAGGCAGTGGTAACAAACCCCCTACTTCCAATAGAATAAACAATGTCAATATTTCATGAAAGGAAAAAGAAGAACTTTTCCCAACAATAGCATAACTAGACAGCTGTAGTAGAATATGTGATAACTTATGCGGATTAGAAGAAGGCTGTAATAAAGGCAGAACTATTCCAATAGAAACAACATATTCAACAATGATGATTACATACCTATCTATTTGACAATGATTACATAGATAATTGACAATGATGTATATGTATTTTGTTTTAAAAGATCATTTAATTTGAATGTACTAAATCTTATTAAATTACATGGACCCATCCCTCTGTTTTAAGACTACGCAACATATCTGTACAGCCAAGTTTGAATATCTTTCAAAGGGGCAAGGATTGAGCGTTGAAAATCTTTCATGATGTACCCAAATACAAAAAAATCTTCCATAAAAGACAGAGATTTAAAACCTTGAACATCTGATATATCTAACATCCTACATTTAAAAAAAAAAATCATTTAAGTTGAATCTACTAAATCCTTTAATTATAATGAGCTCTGAACCAGGTTTGGTAAATGACCGATCCCTCTACGTTTAAGCCTACGCACACACATCTATTTAGTCAAAGTGTGAATACCTGTCATAAGCATTGAAGAATTCAACCTAGATTTCCGTTATTGATAGAAGACCAGGAACAAACGTACCCATGATTCAACAGATGGCAAGATTGTCAGTAGTTTCAGTAAATGGAAGGAAGGAAAAAGGAAATACGTGGGTATCCGGTGTGGATGTAAAGGAATTCGGTCCCCTACAGGAACGCTGCCACGCAGCAGAGGGAAACGGTTAGCTGCAATAGATGGCAGAATCGCCAGGAAGAAGATACCCCGGGAGAAAAACGCGCAGAGAAAATCAAAATCAAACGCAGAGAAATTCCTCACGGTCGACGCTGAGATAGATAGCCACCCGCAGAGGGAATTTCGACCAACATTCGTTGAGATAATCCACCAAACACAGAGGAAACTTGAGCAATCGACAGGCTGTGTGAAACCGCAAACGCAGAAAAAAAAAAGTCGAAAATTAGGGCGCGGACCCGCGGGGTAGCCTCCATCGCATTACAACACCGGGATAGCAGAAAAATACGTCAGAAAATGAAAGAAAAGTGGCTGAGGCGAGTGGGCATTCTTCTCGAGTCGCTAGGAAATCGAAATAGATAAAAAGGCGCAGTGGTTAAGTGAAAGACCAATGGGGAGAATCCTCCATCCATCGCCAATAAATACAAACCCAACACAAGGAGTCTCTAACCAAACCTAACCATTTAACTACACCAGATCGTATGGAAATGTAACGCCCACAGAAAGGAAGAGTTAAACCTCCCAAAAAATGCGTTGAGTTTATGAGTGTCCAGATTGGGTCTGCTACGTTAATAACCTAAGGGAAGCGCAGAGAAACAAATTTCATCTTAACCTGAAATAAAAACATCGAGAATCTCGCTATAAAACGCAGAGATTTTAAATAAAAAGGAAAACGCTGGAGATGAACCTTAATGCAGAGAATCACTATGTTGCCACGACAGCAACTACAAGACCCCAAACGCGGTCAAGGACCAGACCAAGTAATTGGGATTCAATATAAAAATGCAGAGGTGAAATGCAGCAAGTGCCAGGGTTAACACTAAATCGCAGGGGTCAATCGCAGACAATTATAAAAAGGTATGGCGTGGTGGGAGAAGGCATAGATCCAAAGAAGGACACATAATTATAGCATCAATCATATAGCCAGACTATATAAAAATTTCATTCATAATGCTAACATCAGTTTACCTACTTAACCCAGGCCGATATAGCCCTATATCCAAATGCATTCTACTCTCTACGAATTAGAAATCATCTGCAGATTGCCTTTACCGCTTTGCTTTGGAGGTCGTCCATACTCGATTGATGTCCCTTTGCTCTGCAGCTCTCATGGCCCTTGGCGACCTTCTGGGGTACCTCCCGGTAATCGCTAGAGGGGTACTCACCGCCCCTTATCCCCTCGAGCCACAAGGCACTGAATCGGAGATAAGACTAGCGGCTAAGCCTCCAGTGGAGGCTACCACTCCAACCTGGCGAAATTCCCCAACTCCTCACAGCAATCCCGGTCAAGCCACAATCCAGTAGCGTTGCAGCTCACCGTTCATCCTAACTTCCTCCTTCCCCTTCTTTTGCTAGAAATTTGAAGTTACCCTACTTGCAATTGCTCTAGGGTTCTAGTCCCCTCTCGTAGCACTTAATAACCACAAAATGAGTTGCTGATTTTAGTAACTCATGTTGTTGATTCCTTTTTCTTTTTACCCTATGTCCCCTACTTTCTGTTATTAAGTTTCCTTTATTACAAATTTCCCTATTTCTATTATTTATCCCTTCTCCACTTTTTTAAAAACCCAATAGGATAAATGCATGTGTCTTTTATTGTATTTCCTAAAATCCTAACTTATACTCCCCTACTTTAATAATTTTAATTCTTCTTTATAATTTAAAATACATGGGTTTCCTTGAATTTATCCCTCGTTACTTTACCCTTGCCATTTAAGGGCTTTCTTCACTAGGAGGGTTTTAGTTTAAGCCTTTAACGAGGTCTTTACAAAGGCTGAACCAAAATTTTATCTTAAGAATGTTTTAATTTAGGTTTAGATTTGAGCTGGGCGATAATTAATTAGGGGGAGTCGTTTGAGAATTTCTTAAGGCGTTATGGTATTAGGGTCATCTAGGTTGTCTCATCATCATCCTTGAAATGACGTGACGTTCCCTTTGGGGCCTTTCCACGTGCTCCAGGGTGCCCGCACTACGCCTCGTTTGCCTCTGATGGCGCGGCCAGCGTGCCGCCGGGGATACTGCACGTGTTGCTCCAGGGTGCCACGCACTTTCGCCAACTTGGGTTTCTCTTTCTTGTGACGTGCCCGCCGAGGATGCACCATGGCGCTCCAAAGAGATTGCCACTCGCGTGATTGGTAGACATCTATAGCCCACAGGTCAACACCAACGTATGAACTTGTGGGAGACTAAGGGCTCTAAAGATAAGGCCCACCGCCTTATTCTTGCGCCCATAGAATCATGTGAAGGCGGCTGTCGTGAGTCTGCCCTCACGGCATCGTGATCCTCTCGAACTAGGTAATGCGTTAACCTCTGATTGAGCCACGAGGCGAGGAAGTGCTAGTATAGCAGGCTATGCGGTACGCTATCCACCCTCTCCCTCAGCCTCGCGGGGAAGGTGGCCCCTTTACTCCATATGTGTGGTGTGCGGCAAGAGTTATGCGTGTTGCATCATCAACCATGTTTGAACATGTCAACAACATATCATAAATCAATGTATCATATCATCAGAACAAAGCAATATCATAGTAAATAAATAAAATAGCACCTCCCACGTCAATCCGGGGTCAGGGGAGTTCCGCCGTCACCTCTACTGCATCCTCCAAATTAAAACCTGCACCCAATCAATGGGCGAGTGACAACACGTCTACATCAAAGTAGTAAAACATCCTATCATATCTTAAAGCATCATAATGAAGGATAAATGTTTTATCATCATAAAATCCAGTCCCACTAGGAGCAAGTGTCCTCGAATAAGTTTTTTAAGTGCACCAAAGCGGGATGTTACAGCGTTCTAGATAGTCCCAAAATGAAGTCCATATTTATATCTTCACAGGGTCTTTTGGGTACTAGAAGTGTATATAACCCTATGAAAGCAATATCACCGTAAATGAATCAACCCAAATAGCACACTCCCTGACTCAATCCGGAGTCCAAGGGGGTTCCACCGATGCCTCTGCATCCTCAAGGTCCGAAACCTGCACAATCAATGAAACTGAGTCAGCAACACCTGTCTACATCAAAGTAGTAAAAACATCCAATCATCTATCTTAACGCATCATAATGAAGGATAAATGTTTTATCATCATAAAAATCCAGATCACTTGCGAGCAAGTGTCCTCAAAGAATAAGTTTTTTAAGTGCACCAAAGCGGGATGTTACAACGTTCTAGATAGTCCCAAAATGAAGTCCATATTTATATCTTCACAGGGTCTTTTGGGTACTAGAAGTGGTGTATATAACCCTATGTTTTGAATCTTTCCTTTTGCAAGTTGGCAAATTATATAACACTCAACAAACATTTTCACATCTTTGTTGATGCTAGGCCAAAATTACCTTTCCTTCACTAATGCTGTGGTCTTATCAACCCAAAAATGTCCACCCAAACCTCCACCATGCATCTCTCTAACAAGATTAAACCATAATGAGATCCGTGGAATGCATAAAATTTGGTTTTAAAAAAAGGAACATTCTTGGATGTGGAAATCCAAATACGGTGTTCTATCAATGCTCCAAGGTGATTTGCACGCTTTCTATACTTGTACAAAATCTACATCCTCTGCATACAACTCTTCCACACATTCCAAGCTAACAACCTCAGCTGAAAAAGTATTCAACAACATTATTCTTCGACTTAGTGCATCTACAATTTTATTCGACCTTCCATACTTGTGCTTCAAAAAAACAAGTAACTTTACAAAAATTCTACCCATTTGGAATGATTTTGATTTAACTTACCTTGACTATTGATGTACTACAATGCATTATGATCAATAAATAAGAGAAACTCCTTTGGTAGCAAGTAATGTATACATTTCTCCAAACCTTTTACAATAACATAAAATTCTTGATCATAAGCATAATACTTCTTCTTAACAAAATTCAATTTCTCACTGAAGAATGCAATAGGCCTTCCTTCTTGGCTCAAAGCTACTCCAATTATTGAACCACTTAAATCACAATCCACTTAAAATTATTTATTGAAATTTGGTAGTGCCAAAACTGGTTGTTCAGTTACCTTTTTCTTCAAGTCTTCAAATTACTTCATAGCTATTGTGGTCCACTTTAAAATTCCCTTTTTCATGCATTCAGTGAGTGGTGCACAAATCTCACTGAAATTTCGAATATATTTCCCATAGAAGCTTGCTAAGCCATGGAAAATTCTCAAATCAAATGTACATTTAGGTGACGACCACTCCAAAATAGCCTTTACCTTTTCAGAATCCATCTTCAAGCCTTCATTGGAAATCACAAATCCCGAGCACACTAACTCCTGCTTCAAAAATGTACATGTCTTCAAATTTATCAGTAGTCTCTCTTCTCTCAACCTATATAACACCTTTCCCACGTGATCGAGGTGTTCTTCTTTGGTTTTATTGTACCTAAAGATGTCATTTAGGTACATAACAACAAAATTTCCCAAAAATGGTTTCAAAACTTCATGCATAACTCTCATGAATGTGCTAGGGCATTTGTTAACCCAAATGCCACGACTAGCCACTCAAACAACCAATTATTAATCGTGAACATTGTCTTTATTCATCACCTTCCTATATCTGAATCTAATGATACCCACTCTTCAAATCGATATTTGAAAAATACTTGGCCCCACTCAAACAATCCATGGGGTTAGCCATCTTTGGTAAGGGAAACATGTACTTAATAGTAATCTTGTTGATAGCTCATGAATCAATACACATTCTCCATTCACCCCCTTTTTTTGGTGTCAATATTGTAGGTACATCACATGGACTTAAACTCTCTTGGATCAGTCCTCTGTCAAGCAATTCTTCCACCTTCTTATTCACTTCCTCACTCTCTACTTGATTCATCTGATAAGAATCTTTATTCGGCAGACTTGATCCTGGTATCAAATCAATTTGATGTGATATACTCCTCAAGGACGATAAACCTATTGGTAAATCATCTCCAACAATCTCTTGAAATTCATTCAACAAAGGTTGAATTTCTGGTGGCACAAAGTCATTTTTCCATTCTTTAGAACTTTTCTTGGCATTAAGGCCAAACATAAATGGGTAGTTTCTTCTCTCTTAGGAATTATTTAGCTTAACACATCATAATGTGATTGTTTCTATAAACATTTCATCTATTGTTTCCTTTTATATCAAGACCACTTAACTTAGTATTCACCATTGGCTTTAGTCTGTATGATTGTCCATCTTTTAAAAATTCATAAGTATTCTTCCTTCCATCATGGGATTTTTTTTTATCAAACAACCATGGTATTTCGAATAGTACATGGAAGACATCCATCTCTACTATATCACACAATACCTACTCTCTATACTTTTCAATATGAAAACTTAACAAGAATTGTTCAATCATGGTCACCTACGGTCCTCTTTTCAGCCATGAAACTCAATATATATTCAGATGTGGAATACTTTTTAATTTTATCTTCTCCATTACCTTTGTGGATACTAAATTTTATGTGCTTCCTCCATATATCACCAAATGAAAACATTTATCTTGAATTTTGCACTTGGTTTTTAAAACTTTCTTTCTATGCTCAGGTTATTCGGTTTTCTTTGTCTCATGCTTAAGTAATACTCTTCTAAACATCAAGTTTTCTCCTTGCTCCCATTGAAGTACTTCCATGTTTCTTTCAGCAACCACTTCCTCATCCTCTTGGGTAACTTGTGTTCTTACCTCGTTTCTTCTCCTTGTATTTTTTTCTCCAAACATTTTTATGCCTTATGATCTTATAATCTGCATATGTAACAAGTGATCACATAGTTACCTCTGCCAAATCCTCTACCTCTTCCAACGACACTTCCTCCTTTTGTATTCTGGATTTTGGTCGCTTCATCTTCCTTTTCACTGCTTTCACTAGCACTTATTGTGCCCCTGCTTCTAGTTCCTTTTCTATGGAACTTTTGTCGAAACCTTTTATCAATATTTTATTTGACCTTAAAAGCAACTTGATAGGCTTCATCTACATTACAAAAGTAATGTGTACTCATCTCATCATGAATATGACATTTCAACCCATTTTCATATCTCCCCACTCTTTAGTATTATGGCTCCTTTATCTCTGATCTCAGTGACTATTTGAAAAATTGGTTAGTATATTTATGGACATATGTCTCTTTCTTCCTTAAGTTTTGCACCTTCTTGCACAAATTCTACTGGTAATCGGCAGGTAGGAATTTCTCCTTGATTTTGCTCACCTTCTTCCTCCATGTTCTTATCTTCTCCTATCAGTCGTATATTTTGTCCTTCTGTAACATATCCCACCAGAGTTTAACATGACTATTTAGCTTAGTCATGGTGGATTGAACTTGATTGGGATCTTGAACACTTCCATACTGAAAATATATTTCAATCTCTCCTATCCAGTCAATGAGAGTCTCAACTTTCAAACTACCATCGTAACATGAAACTTCCACCCTTTCACTACCTATGACTTTCATAAAATATATTAAATGTACTTCTAGGTCTACTTCCTCAACATTTTTCTCTTCTTCAGGCTCATGCTCCGACTCTTAATCAGTTTCAACATATCCAAGCCTTTTGTTTTCCAATTCTTCTATCATTTTTCACAATGCTTCTAATTTTGTATTCCTAGACCTCGTGTTGCTATGGATTTATGTGGTGACATACTTACAAGTTGTCTTGAAGCCATCACTCAGACTAACATTCAAAGGCCTTACTTATGGGCATCCTCTCTCACAACTTAGGAGCTAAACCAAATTTGATACCACTTGATGCAGTCACCCTCAATATTGTACTTAACCAAATATAGAACCAGGTTTATTCCCATAGAGAGCACAAATAGCAACTAATGCGTAAACAAAAATTAACAACTTAAATAATTCTAAGAGGAAATTACAGTCATATAAAAAATGGAAACAATAGAAAATACCATTAAATAGGGACTCATGATTCTTTATTAACAAGATAGAATTTATCTCTCACAATCTCATTACATTATCAACCAATCCAATACAGTTCTCATTCAGACTCAATGTATGGGTGTGTGTTTATTGTTCCATGTTGTTTTCTCCAAAACTAGGTGTCCCTTCCTCCACTTTATTTCTCTTGTATACATTCCCCTTCTCATGTTTCCTTGTTTCTGTATCTCTCCCTTCCTGTGCATGAATTGAACTGAAGCGCCCCCGAACCCAACTGGAAAACAAACCCCTCTATTTTATTTTTCCTCTCTTTCATTCCTTTCGTTTCTTAGCAACCAAATCATCTCTTTTTTCCCAATTGTTTCTTGTTTTCCTACACCAAAATACGTTGAATGTTGCACTATTGCAATGATCCAAATTCTCAACCATTTTCCAAACGCGTTGGAAACTTAGACATTTGTGGCGGTTAACTTCCTCAATCATTTCAATTGAATTGTCTTCCATCACATGGTTAGGCCACCAGTTGTCATGGAATTCTTGCAAGACACGTGGAGTCATGATTCATAAAACTCTAACAAAATTTCGACTCGCCTGGAGTTGCAGCGTTATAGTTGCAACAATGTGTGTTACAACAATGGGAGTCACAACGTCGTTGTTGCATAATTATGTTTTACAACACATGTGCTACAAAAACGATGTTATGGCATGGGTTTTTCTGCAATGCAAGTTACAACCATGGTGTTGCAGCAACGCTAGTTACAGCACTGGTGTTACAACAACGTGAGTTATAACACTTGTTTCACCCTACAATTTACTAACTTTAAATTGAAATGTTTTTGGTTGATGCAGATTGCTTAAGGCCAAAGATGCTCTTGCATCAAAAGGTGAGTTCATTTGTTTTTCCATATTTAAATATTTTATATGTTTTTCGGTAGGAATCATATAATACATCACAATGATGTTGATATGGGATTCCCAAGTGTAATTCAAAACAATTGAGTTGGGAGACATCGCATTCGACAATGTATTAGGAAGGCCCTATTGAAAATATTACAATACAATGTTTATTAACCAAAAGACATGGACCATCATATTGTTACCAACCGAGGAATTAGGGAGAGGGGTGTGGTTTTGTGGGAAGATGAAGACAAGTTATAAAGCCTTGGAATATGATATTTTTTTGGCTTCCATTGTGAGGATGATCTCGACTAGTTGGTACTTCACCTGGAAATTGTGAGTAAAAAAAGAGATCTGTATTATGTATAGAATTTCCCTTAGTCTTAAGAGTAAGGAAAGGTACTTTATAGTAGGGTTGGGGAGACTGACTATTTATGGTTGAGAATAGTGATTAGGAGAAGGAGATGGATTGGGAAAATCATAGGTGTGTGCATAGTGCTATAGTAGTTTCTTGTCATTGTATAAAGTTTTTGGGTGGTTTGGCCTTGCAAGGACAAACATTTGGGAACATAATGATATTATTATTTGTGGTCATGACACCAACATGAAGTTCTAGGACATGCACTAAATATAGGTTTACGGTTAGGGTTGGGGGGGCTAGGATTGTGCCAACATATTATTGAAAGGAGAATAAGAAGGAGGAGGGAAAGCAGTATGGGGGATGATCGTGTTTATAAAGTTTACGTTCCACTGTGAGGACACATGGGAAGGATCAATATATATTGTTTCTCTCAAATAAATCTAATTCATGTTGAAAAACCACTAACAAACTAGAATTAAATTTGAGAAGAAGTACCTCTTTAGAATTTGTGATACGAAGTTGGATATAGATATTGGTAAAAACCATATATTTCTATATATTTGTCTTGGGACTTTTCATAGCTGCAACCATCTGCACATCAAGTTTCACAGGTAGCCAAGAGGGTAACAACATTGTCTCAAGGCAAGGAAGAAAGCATCCCATGTGGTGATGTTCTTGGAATTAGAGTTTGTTTCTTTTTCTTCATTGAGTTTAATGCAAATATTTGTAGCTTCAATGTGACATTGCCATTATGCTTGTGCCACATCTTCTAAGTGATTACTTACAAAAATCAGACATTGTTGTTCATTCATCTCTGTACAAATCTTGAAATAAGTAGTTAGGCTATGGATCCATGAGTCTAGTAGTTCACCCTGTGTTTTCCCTCCATTTTTGGGCAACGAAATGTGATTATCAACTTGGAAATTAGAGATGGGAATCCTAAATGGGATCTTAGGGCCTCTGTGAGAGCACTAGCTAAATATTGAATGATGTTGGAGGTAGGATATTCATCTTCTAGGATTTTCACCTGAATAAGAAAAGGCACTGCTATAAAAGGGTTCTAAGGTGTTAGGGTGACCTCCAAGAACTCAAACACTGGTGAAAATACAATTGTTGGGTGAGATTTGTAGCTCAAAGAATAAATAAAAGAATCCTTATGAATGAATACATCTAGGGTATGACGAAAATCAATACCTAGGTGGGCATGCATGCTTAAACATAATCATATATGAATAAATGAAGTGAAAATGTTTTTAGAAGCCCTAAGAATTAGGTCATGTAGGGTTTGCACCTAAAAAAGATCTAGGTTGGAGGGTGTTTGTTATGAACCAAGTGCCTTGAAAATGATAAAAATTCAACGAATACAATCCACTTCAATGAGGAAAGCTTCTTTTAAAATATATCCAATTTATAAGACAAGATGAGATGCTTATACAAATGATTCTCCTTTGTTATAAATAGGAGATAAAGTGAGCATGATGTAACCTACCACTAAGTTGTCCTAATCATAACTAAAAAAACTCATAATAAATGAGTTTTAGGGACTTAACAAAGGTCCTTAGGGGCCTTAACATACCCCTCTCTTTAAAAAAAAAAATTCCCTCAAATCTTGTAATTGAGGTTATTGTTTCATGAAATACTCATTTTCCCATGTAGCTTCTTTTGGAGGCATATTCTTCCACTTGATTAGGTACTCCATAATGAAAGATATAGAATACATATCTATAACTTTTTCTGACTCAAGAATCAACTTCTCCTCTTCATATAATTCTGGAAGTTCTGTCTACAACGACATGGTTTGTCCCGAAACCCTTTTTAGTAAAAATACATGAAAACCTTATGAATGTGAGAAGAAGGAAAATATATCCCATACACCACTTGTCCAATACTATGAATAATATTGTAAGTTCATGTTGATGGGTTCGATTGGCATGCCAAGCAGGCAAGGGATAGTGCATGATGGCAAGACCCAATTAGGATTTCTCTCGTTTGGGATCGCACTTATGACCAATATGTGGGCATGGTTTCCACTCTAATATATTTTGAATTATGAATATGCGAACATAATGTTATCAAATGAATTTAAATCTGAATTAAAAAAAATAACTACAACTAGATAAATTATCTTTCTCTAACACTATGATATCCTATCCTATCTTGATCAAAATAAATTTAATGATATGAGCATAGCGAGAAGTAGTATTACCAAAGACAAAAATAGTTCATATCTGTTAACAATAGATTAAAGTGATAATGCTATAGATATATCACAAATAGTTTCAAATTTTAACTGTAAACATTATTGCTATACTCATATGAAAATCAATGAAATCATAAGAATATCAAACATTTATTTAGAAATTGTTCATAAAACAATATTCAATAATTCTTAAATAAGAACAAACATGCAAAGAACAATTTCATGCATATTTATCAACAATCACAATTTCCAAATCGTCCCTTACTCTTTATTCAACTGGAGGTAATAATACCATCTCATGTGTACAATGGGAAAAAGTCCTCTTTCAATGTCTTGAGCTCTCTTTTATAAAAGTAAGAGATTCTCTTCACTTACATTGATTGTTCAATTCCCATTCTAGATTATTCATATTATAATCTGATTCTAACAAAATTTAAAGGACTTGTACATGAGCTAATATATACGATTATGGAGTTGGTCCTTCAAATGATTTCTTCTCCATATAAGCAGTCCACAATTTGAAGTTCTCATGGAATTCTTCCAACATATCTAATTCCATCTTGTTTGGTTGGAGCTCACCATCATAAATATTTGTGACCACAACCCTTTTGATTTCTTTCCTCACCTTCTTGAAATAATCCTTGGCTAGTATTGAACTTGAAATGATTGACCAAATATTTATGTTAACTATATTTATCTACCAACTCAAGTTGTCTTATCTCATCTTTGTTAGTGTCTCTGTGCTCTGCTACATCCTTAAGTTTCATCTCTCTAGAACCTACTTTTTTTAGACAAACCATTGTTTCTATCCCAAAGTATTCTAGCATTTCGTCAAAAGAATTCCAAATTCTCATGCATGATTTGGTGCCCATCTTCGTGGCCTCCTTCACCTCATCAAATATTTATTTATAGGAATCAAATAGAATTTGATTCTTCATCCTCTGTTTCATACTATATCTGGGTAAATTTTATAGTTCCTAAGTGTGCCTTTCTTTCCAATCTGCCACTTTATCAAAGGCA
>SNQJ01S0244963.1:0-13226 GCA_010110895.2 Picea sitchensis
TTGTTTTTCTCTACATGGCATCACATACAACTTTTAATGAAACTTTATATGGGTATCTTGTATTTAGATCCTCAATGTTAAAAATAGTGGTGATGCCATAAGAACTCCCACTAGGGTTATAATTCTTGGACACAATTTGTCTCATACCTCTATGAAAACTTTGAAACAAACTCTCATTTTTTGGGATGACTAACCAAGCTTAAACAATCTAGTATAGATGAAGAGTTCATCTCTTCTTTTGAGAAACTCACCATCTGCACTGAAGGCGTGTATGATACCTTTTTTTGGGAATGCTTTATTAGTAAAATAAGAGATACATAAAAAAGTATCAATAGCTCATCCCACTACTTGGTTGTAAGCCTCACAAAGAACCTTGGAAGGACAAAATGTGGTGAATGCTCAAATTAAAAGGAAACCTTTTATTCCCCATCCCTATCCAACTATGTATCCCCCTACCAATCCCTCTATGTCCTCTCCACCCCTCAATATCCACAAGTTAACCCATGTTGAAATTGTAGAGCACCAACTTAAAGGACTTTGCTACATTTATGATGAGAAATATTTTCCTCGGCATAAACATAAAGAGAAAAAACTCTTTATGTCATTTTGGACGACATTTTGAATGATAAAATTGAAGTTATACCTCCACAGAATCTTATCCAACTTGTTGAAGACATTCCCCCATTTGCTTCACAAGATGTGGAACCACAAATCTCCCTACATGTGTTAACTAGTATTTTTTCTCCCCAAATCCTCAAATTGATTGGTTACATCAAACATTTCAAATTCATTATCTTAATTGACGATGATAGCACCCATCACTTCATTCATTGACATGTATCCTGAGAAAGACACCACTATATCCATGCTGTGAACAACTTCCAAATCATGATTGATAATGGTGGGTTTATGAAATTTGGTGTTCATTGTGAAAATGCATGGATTCCAATGGGTGATTATTCCTTGAAAACCCGCATGTTTGGTATTGAAATGGGTGGTTGTGACATTATCTTGGGTGTTGAATGGTTGTGAACATTAAGTCCCATCATCATGGATTTTTGTGAGTTATACATTTAAGTTTCCAACAAGAGGAATATTGCCACACTTTCAAATGAATCACAATCGGTTCTTTAGAGATCATAAGCTCCCACCATAAGGAAATGATTCTTAAAAGGGGGCATTAATTAGGAACCAAGGCTCAATTCCATGCCATTCAATCATTTGAGAAACCTTTTCATCCCATCCATCTTGACGTGTAGTTAATCATGGCCAAACACTGATTCGTCTTTGAATATCCCCAAGGCCTACCACTCTCCCAAGATGAGTGTGATTGTTATATTATACCCATACCTAGTAGCCTCTCATCCAATGTATTCCCTTATTTCCATCCATTTTCTCAAAAAAGATAGTTCAATAGTTGTTAACCACTGGGGTCATCCACCATAGTACTAGTTCTTATTCATCACCAGTTATCAGGTCCTCAAGAAAGAATGCACTTGGTGCATGTGTCATGACTTTTAAGCTCTTAAAAAAATAACAATCAAAACATAGTTACCAACTTGACAAGAAATCTCCAAAGTTCTTTCTTTTAAAAGTCACATTTAGTGGTTAATTTTATCCTTGTTTCAAAAAGTGGTGCTATTGATAGCACATTTTTGGGGGGAGGTTAAAATTACCACATTTTTCAACCATGACCTTAACAACATCATATTGTTGTCAACAAAAAATTAAAATCAACCCGTAAATCAAAACGTGGTGCTAACAACAACACCATTTGTTTCTAGGTTAAAACTACAACCCTATATATGGACACGACAATCAATAGTGTTGAAACTGAAACCTTAAAATCAACCCTTGAATAAAAAAGTGGTGCTCCCAATAGCACCCCCCTTTTAGAGATAAAATTGCATCTTTTTTTGAAATTGGAACCAAAATCTTAATACCAACCATTAAATCTAAAAGAGGGGCTATCAGCCAACACATTTATTGTTTTAAAATAAAATTATAACATTATAGAAATAGTGACTCGAAAGCCCAATATTATTAAAAATTCTAAAAATTAAAATAAAAATACCAAAAGGAAAAACTGATTTTTTAAAAATGTTTTAAAATAAAAAATTAAACACTGAATTTCCAACAACCAACAACTATGTGAGAATATTCAAACACTAACACAAATAGATGTTTGTGAATGTCTTCAACAAAAAACAAAATGAGGATAATTTAACAAAATTGCATCCTTAACCATACACTTACTTTCTCAAACCAATTCTCCGAGAACAACACCCAATCACACAACTTGGGAGGTGGATCTACAGTTAGTGAGGAAATCATATAGCCTCGAGAAAGTTGTATGACCCACTAATGAAGAATTTACAGCAAAAAGGAGAGTGTACGACCTGAGGAAAAGGTGTACGACCAACCAACGAAGAAATTGTAGCTCGAAGGAGAGCGCACGACTTGGGGAAAAATTAATGCGACCAACAGACAGAAAACTGGGGCTAGACTTTAAAAAAAGTATAAAATTAATATAAAAATAAATAAATATTTATTATTATTATTTTTAAAGTACATAAAATAATTTTAAGAAAATATTAAAATAAAAAAAACCATTAAATTTAAATTAAATAAAACAAGTTAAAAAAAAACGAGAAACAAACAATGAGGAAAGAAAAACAGTTTTAAAGAAATTATAAAACAAGTATTAAATTTTTAACAATATAAAATATCAACAAATTTAAAAGAAATTGATGAAGTTTGGAGTGGCGTCAATTTATTTGTCTTCTTTAAAACTTTTTTAGTATTTATTAGTTTCAATTGTTTCTTTTTAAATTGACTTTTTAAGGTTTGAAATTTTTTAATGTTTATTAAAAAAAGAGTATATATCACTTGTTTTTTAAATTATTTTGATGTTTTGTTTTAGTAAATGTTTTTATTCAATTTTTGAATTATGTTTTATTTTTTATTTTGAAGTTAAAATGTTTATTTTTTATGTATTTTTTTTTATTTTGAAGTTAAAATGTTTATTTTTATGTTTAGTTTGGGATTTTTCTTTTCTTCTATCCTTTTTTTTTCTTTTACAATAATTTTTTTCAACATTATTAGGTTTTGGTTCATGGTTTCTAAAATGTTATAACTTTAACACTGAAAAATAAAAAAAAGGTTGATATTAATAATGCATGTTTTCGATTCGTTTGTGTTATGATTTTGGTTCCAAATGTATTAGTTGTCCAAGCCACAATTTGAAAAAATTTACAATTTTATCCTTAAAATAGGGGGCACTACTAGAAGTGCCACTTTTTTGATTCATGGGATGATTTAAAGGTTATATTTTTCCCTTGCTTGTATCAATGGTCCAAATCCAAGATTTCAAAAGAAGTTTTAGTTTAACCTCTGAAAATAAAAATAGTGTTGTTGTTGGTACACTTTTCCATTCAAGGTTGATTTTAAGATTTTGATTAGAACCAGCATTATGATGTTAAATCCATGGTTGCAAATGTTGGTAATTTTAACCCTAAAGGAATTTGCTTTGTCAGTGCACCATTTTTTGAAATGAGAGTTGATTTTGGTTCTTTTGATCCAAAAGTATGGATTTTCAGGTTTAGAGATGATCCAGGTGGATATATGTGTGGCACCACCTTCTCCAAGCTGGCCCAAGTGTGGTCATGGATATTAGATCAATGTTTCTCACTCAAAAGTTAGGTTCTGGATCGATCTTTCCATGACTATCAAAAGCATTAAGCGAAGATCATATGCAAAGAGATTCGCCCAGGGAAGTTGGTATCGGCACCCCATCCGGGAACCCCTGGAAGCCTTTGGATTTTCATCTTCCGGAGGTTAGGGTTTTGGATTTACTTATGTTAAAAGGCCCTTAAAGCCTCATTATAATAATCATCTTCTCACCCGGATCTGCGAGTATAGCGTCCATCTCTTCTAGAATGGCTTCACCACCGATTCTAGCGAGTCTTTCCTTTCTGTATTTCTGATCTGTACATTTATTTACGTTAATAGAAATGGTACATGCTGACATGCTCGTGACTCTTGTTTTGTATTTCGGCTATATCTACTGTTACTGTTTATTCTCTCTTGCGAAATATCTCTAAATATTTACATTATTATATATCTCCGGCTCATTTTTGTGCCGAAATAAATCCGGATCGTGTTTGGCAACTATGAGGACCCGGTACATGAGATGGACCACACTCACGACAGAGAGGGCCAAGTAGTTTTGAGGTCTAATGCACAGCACCCATACCTTCGCGCTGCAAAGCTAGGTATCAAAGACTGAATGAAATTTGGTTCTGAAAAAACGTGGGGCTCTACACAGATAAAAGCCAAACTGAAATGGATATTCTGAAAATCTCATCACTTGTTGTTGCCTATTGATATGTTGTTAAAAATCGAGCATAAATTTAAACACAGAACAAAGCGAGGAGTTGGTTCTGAAAATCCACAACAACAAAGTATGACAAAGACAACCCTAACAAACAATCTCGAAAGCCGGTCTAAGCCCTGCGGGGAAAAGAAGGGTCAGGGAAGACAAAGAAGGACACCGAAAATGGTGTGATTTCCACAAAAGCCCACGGCACAACACAAATGAATGTCGGCTCCAAAAGCGATGATTGGTGGCCAAGATCAAGATAAGGAGCTGAACGATTGAGAATGCGATTAGAAATGCGGTAAAAACCGGATCCTCATTGCCAGACCCCACCTTTATTGTCGCGACCACAACAATGAGGAAGAACCAAGCAGTCGAAGAGCGCTTTCATTCACGAGATGTGGGTGAAGGGATACGCTACATTTTATTGTTGATGGCGAGCCATAAAGGAATACCGTCTCCAGCAATGATGATCGTCAAACGGGTGGAGTTGTTGACAACACCACACCGCAACCGCGCGCCACAGCATAGTTGGCTTCACAGGAAAAGGATCATAACCGATTAGCAGTGTCGATTGTCATATGACATCAACCCTTCAGGATGAGGTATTATGTGATGTTGCCGGACTGGATGTCTGTGATGTTCTAATGGGCCAACCATATATGTGGAAAAAAAACCACGTTGTTTATGAGTCTCAAACCCACAATGTCATTATTTCTCTAGAGGTTCATCTATACAGAATACCAAAGGTAATTCAAACTATTGTCCCACCTAAACAATGCAGCAAGGTAGTATCTCATACTACAAAATTCATCTTCTCCACAATCTGTTCCGAGATTGAGAGCGAGAAGGATATACAACGCCACCGCGACTTTAGCCCAAAGCACCTTCTATCCAACAGAAGCGGTCGACAAGGTTGCAACAAAACACGAAGATTCATACGCACATAGTCATCTAAAAATAGCGGACTGGTTAAAGGTCAAACCTTCAAATAAGGTTAGTGATAGCCTTCAGCGAAATAAACGCTTCACATCTCGGTAAAGGCAAGCGGAGATCGCAAGATTCCGGATTGACAGTAACTTTTCCCTCTCCCGTTAACTCCAGCGCCAATGGAGACCGTGCTTCCTAAGGAAGGGAGGATTGATCCAGATGTCGGTGGCGCACGCCTTCTCATGGCTAAAAACATGTTCACGGCGAATTTTTGGTAATTTACTATTTTAGCGGTTTTAACTTCCGGGGCATTTTGGGGCCTAAATGATGTTTGAAGAAAACAGGGGAGCAACGCATGGATATGGTAGTCGGCAGCAAAGGATTGAGTTCTCGGATATATCTTTCCAACGAGCTATCAAAGCCCCAAAGCGGTCGTATGCAAAAGTTATTCCCGCGGGGAAGTTGACATATCAGCTACCCCGCCGAAATTACAAACCTTTGGATTTTCATCTTCCGGGGTTAGGTTTTGGATTTTACTTATGTTAAAAGGCCGCCAAAACCTCATTGTAGTGAACATCTACTCGCGGTTAGCCGTGCATCTTCGGAGATAAAACACCACCATTCTAGCGAGTCTTTCACTTTCGTATTTTCACGGTCTCTGTACATTTATTCGTTAATAGAAATCGTGTATAACTGTATATCTGTGACTCTTGTTTTATTTCCACTATATCCCTGTTATATTGTTGTCTCTCTTACAATATCTCGTGGCCCCATTATCTCTCAGCTCTCATTTTGTGCCGAAAAATAATCGGGGATCAAGAGCTCATTTTGAGGTCATGATTCTTGTCAAATAGGGAATTTTCCTTTATTTATAAGTTCACCATTCTTTCCTTTGACAACCTTTTGGATGAATTCAAAGGCACTCATTATTCACTAAACTTGATCTCTTCTCAAGATCTCACCAAATTCGTGTAAAGGAGGCATATATTCTCAAAACTGCTTTTCGTGCTCCTAATTCCATTATTCTTGGGGATGCCATTTAGCATTTTACGAAATGCAACCACCTTCCACGATCTCATGAACAACATCTTTCAACTCTTTCTACATCATTTTGTCCTTTTCATTTTTTATCACATCTTGATATATAGAAAAACTTGTCACACCCATGTCACCCATGTGGATGGTCTTAGAATTGCTTGTTAATCATCAACTCTTTCTCCATCGGTAGAGTTTGTAGCAAGTGCCTCGATGCACTTGACAGAGTTTGTAGTAAGTGCTCCGATGAACTCGGCATAGTTTGTAGTAAGTGCCCCGACTTGCTTCGATGAGGTTTTGACAAAGCACAATGGTGTTGATTGGTTAGGTTAAGAGAAACTACCTCGAATACCATCGAAAACGTTAAGGGAAAATGCCCACAATGATATCAGTGACCATAAGGGCCTTAGTTTTGATGCATAATGGAGACCATACGAGGAGCTAGTTCAACCAACGAAAAGGGTGAAATTTCACAAAACTAGGGGCGGGTTTACCACTGAGTCAATGACAATTTGAAAAAATGAGCAAACCCTCCTCGGGAAGATTCCTAGCTCACCTGTTATTCTATTTAAAAAAAAACCGATGAGGGTTTCACACTAACTGTTCAACAAACTCGAAAATACCGAAAGAACGCCAGCAAGTGGGTTTCCCTCCCTTGTATAGTATGTACAACTAAAATTATTTCTCTGTTAAACACCCAACATCCAATATGAGCAAGACAAGACTGCACAATAATAATGTTATACATCATCATAGCTCTGTTCAAGAATAATACAAACACATTTTCTTCTGATTGGCCTCTACCTGATAGGAAATCCAAATCAGATTTATTCTCAGAATCATTTTATGACGACAGTGAATGTTTGGTCCCAACATAACTCAAGAGAATAATACCCAATAGGAGAGCTTACAAAAATCGAGTCCAAAGTTTAATGTGTTGGCCATGCCAAGAACGTTACCAACTTACTCCAAAAAGTTACTGGTAACTACACCGGTGCACCCAGAATTGATGGGAAGAATATGTCTAGTGCCTACCATTGGGAATGATCACCTGACGAAATTCATAACTTGGCCTCCAGTTTACACTGGATAGTTCCCAAGAAGTCCTCTCGTTTACACTCTAAGTCCTCTGATTTACACCATAGGATTTTTTCCAATGAGCTCTAATGCAAATCATAGGATTTCTCATTAACTCACCCGATGAAAATCGGAGGATTTACCACTAACTCCTCCGAAAATGGAAAAATACCCCCCAATAATGTTGTTGGTATTTTGGCCATAACTTGTGACTCAGGTGTCTATTTCATGCATTTTGTATACCCTTGGAAAGGTATTTACAAGATATACAAATTCCTAGTTATATGATTTGATAAATTCCCTGATTAATTGTCTATGTTTTTAGGATAAAGAATAGCGACACCTTGTCAACAATACGAAAGGACACAATGCCTTCAATAAGCGAGCAAAGAGCCAGTTAGTTCAAGGAAGCTTATATGATTTTTCTATTAATTAATTCTTCAGTTATATGAGTTCAAATTATTAGTCTTAATAGTTTATTTGGGTTACTCGTCACGTATGTTGAATGGTGCTAGATAACCAATGATGAGAAGAGGTCGTACTCAATGTTGCCATGATGCAATCTTCAACAAAGGACAACAAAGAAGTAGTAAGAATAGATGCCACAATGATAAAGAAAAAACAAGGAAAATGGTTGAAGAGGAGATATGAACCCCATGGTGATTGATTGCCAAACTTTTATAACGAAGATGTTCCCATGTCAAGACCAATCTTCATGGTCTGCAGGGTATGTGTGGTCAAAAGTATGATGGCCCACTAGCGCTAGAAGACAAATTCGAAATATAATTGATGTCTTTGTTTCTTATCATCACAAAGGGAATAGGGACAAATGTTGGAAGGTGAAAGGTCACGGGGGAAGGCGGAAGAACAAGGGTCATATTGAACCTCAATAAATAATATAATTGAACCCAAATAATAGAATTGCATCTTCATGACATCTATCTCAATGGGGTATTGAGAAGATTTTAGTTTCATTTCATCTCATTCACCCCTGGTAATTCTCTCTAGCTAGGATAGAATATTGAGAATTATATTAGGTTTGCATTTAGATAGTCTTCATATACATATTCCATTTACATAACCATCCATCATTCACCTTCACCTTCGGTAGACCAGGCCGTAGTAATTGGTATGAAATAAAACTGAAATATATTTTTGGGACATAATCTAGATGAATTTCCCCTATTCCAAAATGGTGAAAGAAAGGTGGGACTTCTTACGAGGGTGACCCACGATGTTGATAAAAATGATTCATACCCATCAACATAAATGGTGCTAGAAGAAGGAGGGCTGGAGGAAAATCCTTCCCATATGGAGTAATTTCAATTAACTTTTAACCAACCCATGACTCCTCTCCATACCTCTATGGGATAACCCTTCAAGTCTTAATACCCATCGAGGCCATCTCAATCAGGACAGTCAATGTCTTGTCAAATCCAAAATTCAATGGTGAAGGGCATGTCTTTGCATTCATGCATATTAATCAGTTAGACATCACTCGACGAAATCTAAATATTTTTAGGACAATGAAAATGTTATCTTCAACTTCATATTGGAAGGGTGAATTAAAACCTGGTTGAGGACATTGCCAGCGAAATAGATTCATAGCTAGAAATAATTTATGGAAATGTTTATCGTTGATCATGAAGGTTATGTCTATGATGAACTGTTTAATTAACTTGCATAAATCTTTAGGATTAGAAACGAATTTGTGGATAAATTATTTCTAAGATTTATGTAGATTTATTGTAGATTTCCTAAAGATGACAAACCATCATACTAGCAAATCCTTAATTGGTTTTCATATGTTGTCTCTATTTCTGAAGAGTGCGATCTGGATGATGAAATCATGTCTCATTCACAATATTCATATTTGACCATGAAGGATACAAGGTACATAATCTCTAACCAACACTTTGATGTTGTGGGGGAATCCTTATCATAAATCTTAGACTCATTAGCCCGAGAGTGTGAAATTTTTAACGATCCCCTTGAGAAAATAATGAACATATTATGGTCTGCAACAAATATCCTATTGAATAAATCCCATCATTTTAATAATCTGAAGATTAGCATTCCCTTTATACAAATCTATTTGAAGTTGATCACTCACATGAGCACCCATCTATTTATCACACATTACACTCTTCACATTGCTCTTTTAATGATGAAACATTGATTCATAAACTAGAACAAGAAGAGTGTCCAAACATGATCGATCAATCATTCTTTCTTTGTGACGTTCCATCTAGGATGCATGAATTTATGAGTCCTTCTTCATTTATGGAACCTTCCGAATTACAATTTAATCTTGATAACCTTGTTTTCGATGACTACCATTTTGTTCCATAATTGAATGTGAGTACCCACCTATTATTTGTTGGTCTTACACTGTATGATATTTCTAACAATGATGTTGTCATAAAAATCAAAGTGTGCAGAGCATAATGAGTTCTCAGATCTCCATGAATAAATCACATCAATCATCTATCACCATACAGAAATAAAAATATTACTGAGCCAATCCAAAGACCCTTTGTAATACAATTTCTCTAGAATTACATATTAATCCTCAGAAGTGAATACATCGCTCATCCTTGGATGTTATCTCAATACCCCAACACTCCTCACATGATTTCATCGATGTCATAGGAGAGGATTTCAACACTCTTCACATGATTTCATTGATGTTATAGGATAATCTTTGGAGTTATCTTTCACTCAATGTTTGGAGTTATCGAAAAATCAGTTATCATCTCTCTTCTCAACATGCATCGTATGTTAAATTTGAACCCACGAAGATTTTCATTGATAATGAAGCACTCCAATTTCAACCAATAGTTATGTTAGATGTTCTTGTTCTTAATTCAACCCCTGGAATGAATGATTCAACCCACCATGAGACTCTACCACGAGGTATATGTCACACAATTCTTTTTTATGAGTCTCATTAGGTGCATCACTCACTTTTGATTTCCTTCCAACAGTCATATAGTGATCATTGTAATTTTTATTATAGAATTGAGTCTTGGTTGGATGAGTCCTACATTTCTACCTGTAGCATCAATCATAATGATGCCAAATTCAACTTGTTGGGTGGAGACTTGTTTGAGTCAATTCATCCTATCTTTCATCCCTCGTTGCTTTATGTTTTGTAGTTGGACTTCAATGAATATGTGGTTGCAGGTTTGGAGTTACTTGACTGAATTCATTGGCACTATGCTTACACCTAGCCTTATTTCATCCAGTGTAGGATAGGCTAGGAATAGGATTAACATAGTTATTTTACTTCCTTTCTACCTGTATAGATTAGACGTTTGCTTTTGTTTTCATTTGAACAACATGGTTTTTTACTTTTTTTTGTTGCTTCAATAAAGACCACCCGTTGCAATTAGTATAGTTTCCAGTTCATGAAGGTTGTTACACATCAAATATTACTCGATTTGATAAGTGTCCCATGTTCCTCTCAACTGTCGTAAGTGTTGCATGTTCCTCGCAACTGTCGCAAGTGTCGCATGTTGTTCAAAAGTGTCGCAAACATCAAACAAATCATACTGCCATGATGACGACACCAAGGAGACACTTAGAATACCTCATACACCTGAGTTGAAGGAAGAAAGATGGTTAACTGAAGTCAAGAATCTCTTGCCACCTGAAAGGAGCTCTTAAACTAGGGTTTTGAAGGAGAGCGCTCCTCTACATCAGCCTTAGGAGTGCTTGCGCTCCCATATAAGGTCTTAGGGAGCGTTATAACAACAAACTACCCCTTTAAAGGAGCACTACCCATGTTTAGAGCATTGGCGCTCCCCTTGAGCCTCCTAGGGAGCACTATAGCGCCCTGGTGCCCCCTTTGAGGGAGCACTGTCTAATCTAGGTAGTGGTTGGCCCGTTGAGGAGAATAAGGGGAGGATCTTTCAAGTTTGGAAAGCAGTTGCATTCGAATTATTAGTTCAATCAAAAGATCCTTGATCTAAGGAGGGAATTCCTCAACCTACCCTAAAGATACCTCAAGAGGTTAAGCCTCTCTTAACCTATTTAAGCAGGCTCTATGATGGTGAAAAGGGGGAAGAATTGCTAGCATGAAACATATGATATCATAGGAAACACACAGTGAATTGGAGGAGAGTTATCAGGGAAGCTGCCATCATCCAGGTCATGGATCTTGGGAGCAAGGGTTAGACAAAGGGGACTTGACGAAGCTGTCACATTCGCATCTACGATTGTAAGTTACTGTTGTCATTGTTCTCATTAATATGACATGCTTGCCTGTTTCTTTCTAGTTTGTGTCTGACATTACATGAACTTATCTCTGATAGATAGATATGTTTTCAAGATAATATCAATAGAGTAGGAAGTGGTCGTACTTTGTTTGTCTACAGGGCTCATCGAGAAACGAAAGATTGGAGCTCAACTCGGAGCATGCAGGGACAAACGTCGATAAAAAGGTACTTTTGTTCTCCTTCCTTATCATGCATTAGTTTGTATAGATCTGAAAGGAAGTCAGTGTCCACGTTAAGCACTTTCTGTCTTAGAGTTAAGAGTCTATCTCTCTGATGCGATCTACCTGTCCGCAGGGAGATTTTCCTACAACAGAAACTGGCGACTCCACTGGGGAGTCCTCAAATCGAAACCTTTTTGTTTTGATTTATCCTCATTGACCTTGTCTTATCCCTTGATTGTTTTCAGACCTGGTTCACCCCTTCTTGATTGATTTCATGAGCTGATTGACTCCCTACCCCATTACACTCAGCTTGATTGTCGAGACTAGACTGCAATTTTTGGATTTTTTGACATTTTTAGGAGATTTTTGAACCTGGCACCCCTGTGCCTGTGTTAACAGAGCACCAGCGCTCCCTGAGTGACTTACACAGAGTGCTATAACGCTCCTTTCCCTTTACAACAGAGCGCCAACCCTCTTTTGGCCAAAAAACTATCCAAAATTGCTCTTTCTAGGGTCTAGTCTCTGTGTTTCACCTGCTGAGCCTCTCTGTGAGTAAATGCTTCTTCCTTTTCAACTTTGACATCTTTCTTTTTGAAGAAAAAACACCTTTCTGTTTAGATTTTGTAGCTTTCTTCATTGTTGTTGAGTTTTTCTGCTAATTGGGAGTTTGAAACCAATGCATTTTTGTTCTCTCCTTTTTGACTGAGTGAGAAACTCTGGTGAAGAACATCAGAAGCCTACGAATCTCTTCATTTGGTTTTAGTTGAGGTATTTGTTCTTCAACATCTCTTTTGGTGTGAAGTTCTTGATTTTTCTTTGATTTTTTCTTTTGCTTCTTGTTTTTTATCGCAACAAGAGGGTGTATTGTTTGTACGAAACCTACTTGTGTTTATCTGAGTTTCCTTGATCCAAAAGGATAATTGGCAAGAAAAGTGTTGTTTCGAATTAATCATTATTCACATACAAACAATAAAGAGACATCTTCATGATTGATTTTTCTTGTTAGAAGGTATTTTCAAAAGTTTTAGTGCCACATCAGATTTGATTGAAGAAGATTTGTTTGAGGACATTCCTTATTAGTGCTTGTTAGTGGAAATAACTCTCTCTCTCTCCCTTAAATAGATGTTCATCGAAAAGAAATGAATTCTTATCATCTTTGACGCATTTCTTGGAGACTGAGTCATAATTCCATCTGTTTCACTTCCATGCACCCCTTTTTGAGTAAAGAACAACTATAAAATGAACGCTAATTAAAAACTATTTAGAACATTTTCTTTTCTAGGATCCTCCACCAACAGTAGACTAGGACTAGTACTTTGGATTAGGCCGTGAGCATAACTATCCAAAGTTTCCAAAACAAACATT
>SNQJ01S0244964.1:1919-13226 GCA_010110895.2 Picea sitchensis
ACATGAAGGAATTTCCAAGGGATGTGCCCTTGGGAAGAATATCAAGAAACCATTCCCAAGCAGCAACAACAGATCTAAGGAAACCCTAGATCTAATACACTCAGATATTTGCGGTTCAATGCCAGTCAGATCTTTAGGAGGATCTCTCTACTACATAACCTTCATAGATGACTATTCAAGAAAGACGTGGTTGTACCTACTAAAGTCAAAAAATGAAGTATTCAGCAAGTTCCAAGAATTCAAGGAAGAAATAGAAAACCTTACAAACAAGAAGATCAAGACATTAAGAATAGATAATGGAGGAGAATAAACCTCGAAGGAGTTCGTTTCATTCTGCAAATCAGCAGGGATTAGGAGGGAGCTGGTTGTTCCTCATAAGCCTCAACAAAATGGTGTAGCAAAAAGAAAGAATAGATCTATCAAAGAAATGGTAAAATCCCTATTGAACGATCAAGGTCTATCCATGTTTCTATGGGGAGAAGCAGCAATAATGGAAATATATGTACAGAACAAAAGCCTTCATCGCATATTGAAGGACATGACACCATAAGAAGCATTCTTAGGTAAGAAACCTAACGTAGAAAACTTCAGAATATTTGGATGTCAAGTTTACTCTCATATTCCCAAAGATAAAAGAAATAAACTAGAACCCTCAGGAAAGAAGGGGATATTCATGGGATATAGTGATTCATCCAAATCCTACAGAATATATATTCCAGAACAACACAAGATAGAAGTAAGCAGAGATGTAACATCCAATGAAAGGATGGCCTTCATAAAATCTATTGAAGAAACTATAGAAGAAGAAGAAATTGAAGAACTAAATGAAGAAAACACAGAAAGCGAAAATAACGAAAAGGATCAATTTGATCATCCTATGGAGCCATGTGGGAACATTGATCCAGATAATATACCAAAGAACAAGAAATGACCAGTGTGACTTGAAGCCACATTACACGACGCATAAAGAATCAAGGTTCCAGAAGGAACATCCAGGAAGAGTAAAAGACTGAAAAGATTCTCAAGTTATGCAACATACATGACAAATCTTCTAGATGAAGAACCTACTACATTCGAAGAAGAAGCTGAAAAGGGACAATGGAAAGAATCTATGGCGGAAGAACACCAGTCCATTATGAAAAATGAAGTATGGGAAATTGTACCGATACCTAAAGAAANGTGGCTAGAGGGTTCTCACAGAAGGAGGGAGGAGACTATGATGAAACCTTTGGTCCGATGGCAAGGTATACCTCCATCAGAGCTATCATATATCTTGTCGCTTCCATGGGATGGAATCTACACCAGATGGATGTAAAGACAACCTTTCTCAATGGATCTATTGAAGAAGAAGTATATATTGAACAACCTCAAGGATTCGAGGTACATTCCAGAGACACTCGCTTTGCAGATTGAAGAAAGCTCTATATGGACTCAAGCAATATCCAAGGGCTTGGTACGCCAGAATGGACAACTATCTAACAAGACTCGGTTTCTCCAAAAGTCATGCAGATCCAAACCTTTATTACAAAGTCGTGGACAACACACCTGTGATTCTACTACTATATGTTAATGATCTATTCATAACAGGTGAAGAATCTCTAATCATCCAATTCAAGAAGGATTTAGCCTCTGAATTTGATATGAAAGATCTAGGTCTCATGCACTATTAGTTGGGACTAGAAGTATGGAAGAAATGTGGTGAAGTATTCCTTGGACAAGGAAAGTACGCAATAAAGATCCTTCGGAAATTTGGAATGATGGACTGTAAGTCCATGGACACTCCTATGAATGTGAATATAAGAAAAGTGAAAGTCCCAGATTTTGATCTAGTAGATCCATCTCTATATCGGCAGCTAATTGGATCATTGATGTATTTGGTAAATACTTGACTAGATATTTTCTTTGCTGTAAACACATTAAGTCAGTTCTAGGTGAAACCTAGACAAGAACATTGGATAGCTGCAAAGCATATCCTAATATATATTCGTGGGACAATAAACTATGGCTTGAGATATACCGTATCCAGTGATATCCAACTTCATGGATTCACAGACTCTGATTGGGCAAGAAGTGAAAAAGACAGAAAGAGTACTTCAGGTATGTGTTTCAGCTTGGTCTCCACTATGATATCTTGGGGAAGTAGGAAACAAAAGTCTGTCACACTCAGTACAGCAGAAGCAGAGTATATGGCAGCTTGTGAAGCATGCACAGAAGCAGTATGGCTAAGGAAGTTAATCTCCAATTTATTTGATCAGACTCCAGAATCGACCATAATATATTGTGATAATCAAAGTTGCATAAGATTATCCACACATCCAGTGTTTCATGAAAGGTCGAAGCACATTGAGATCAAATACTACTTTATTCAAGATAAAGTCCAAGAAGGAGAGGTAAAGCTCGAGTATATCCCCACTGATGAGCAAACAACAAATATCTTGACAAAACCTCTATCCAAAATCAAGTTTGCATATTTCTGAGAGAATATTGGGAACATGGAAATAACTCCCTTAGTTGAAAGAGAATATTCTCCAAGATAGAGAAGGTATAGAAAAATATTCTTAAAAAACATTTGTTTTTGTGATTTAAATAACTCTCCAATTAGGAGGGAGCACTGAAAACATTATTTATCTTTATAATTGAAAATTAGTCCAGATTGGACGGATGCTTTCCAGTTCAGAAAGTGGATTGAGATTTATGACGGAAAGTGACTTCCCATTGTAGTTAACATGGGAGGCAGACTGATTGTTGGTGTATCATAGACAATGACTTCCTATTGTGGTTAACATGGGGAGTGGTCTAGGACAATCATTCTTCTTGGCAGTCATTCTGAGTAGTGGTCAAGTAGAATGGTCCGCCTCACCGGGCAGTCATTCTTTCGAAGTTCACAGTTGTGAGCAGTTTTGAAGAATGGTCCGTTTTGGAGGTTGATACGGGACAGACATTTCTCGATGGTTATACATTCTCTCCAGGTTACACTTTGTTTAGTGTTGGAGGAATGGCCCAGGATGGGGAATGGTTCAGAAAGTTATTCCTCGAGGGTTATACATTCTCTCCAGGTTACACTTTATTTAGTGTCGGAGGAATGGGTCAGGGTGGGGAATAGTCTAGGCTTAGCAATCAGGGACAGTCATTCCTTAGGGCAGACTCATTCTTTCCAGGTTACACTTTGTTTAGTGTCGGAGGAATGGCCCAGGGTAAGGAATGGTCCAAAAATTTCTTAGGGTTTATACATTCTGTCCAGGGTGCACTTTAATTAGTGTAGGAAGAATGGCCCAGGGTGAGAAATGGTCCAGGCTCAAAAATCAGAAATAATCCATCTTCCTTGTTTGAGAAGAATGGGATAGATAGCCCATTATTGATATTCTACACTGAGGGAAGACATTCTTTTAGAATCTCACAGACATGAGTGAAAGATTGGCCTAGATGATTCATTTTTTATCATAACATTATTTCTATGCAGGTTGCTATCATATGTTTGTTATGAAGAATATATTACAGTAGATATGCTACTGTGGTGGATTTGTTCCACTATTTGTGATTATGTTTCACAGTTTGAGTAGTTGCGTACTACCTAAATAGACACAGGTGTGTTCTATTAATTGATATTGTGCCAGTTGTCATAGGAGATTATCCAGTTGGATAATAATGACAGGTGCTTGTAGTGCTACCAGTTGAATGGTCTGTTGTGCTCAAGACCATACCTCCCTAGATAGGAGTGAGTGTTAATATTATGGTAGCTTCGGGAGGTATGAACCTTTATTGTGACCTATGACGAGACTAGAATTCTTTGAAAGGAAGCAAAGAATTGAAGGAAACCCTAGACAAGTTGTCGGCTGAACAAATACATTTAAATTGAATTTATTGATACCCAGAAGGAGAAGTCGTCCCCAGTTAGCCTTCCCCGTTCACTATAAATACAGGGCGCCAGTTTCATTATTCATCATCTCAGCAGTTGCAGTGAGAGCTAAATCTGCACAGGCAGTTACAGGCAACAACAGTTTGGTGCATAAGTTTATGGGAAAGTTGGGAAAGTGGTGCGCTAGCTTCTGGGTGGGATCATCTGTTCAACTTAGTTTCTATTTATTGCTTGGTGCATTAGCCTCTCTTGGCTATTGGATTACTACCAGGATTCTCTTCTCATTCAAGGTCAAGGTGCTCGGAGGGTGGCTTCAGCTAGTGGTTGGGTGACGAGGGTATCTTCAATGGTAAAATGAGCATAATCTTTTATATTCTAACAACTTTAGCCTTCTGGACTTTAGGGGAGTGATGAAGCTAAAACTCCCGAAGAAAAACTCCCGGAGTGATGTCATTCTTGTGTCCTTAATGATGTGTCATGAGATGAGTGGCTACCACGTGTCACTCATATTTGTGATTTCCAGTGGACTAAGATGCCAAATCAACTTGACACTTGTCCTTTTATGATTACACCACGTGTCCTTGCTGACGTAGGCTGCCACCTGTCCTTGCTGACATGGTCTGTCATGATCTACATTCTATATCTAACCACCCATTTTATTCCTCGATCCAATGGCTTAGATATTTTCATAATTCCACATATCATGAGTTGGAAAGATAGGCCCCTCCTTCCTTTGACCTTTCAGTCAGCGAAATGTTTATATGTAGCCACGTGTACTGCCCGAAGATGGATGGTCCTCCTGATTTTGGGATTTTGTAAGCCCGCTTCACCTTGCACTTTAAATATTGTTCACGTTCTCTTGGATCCAACGATGGTCGGTCCCCACACTTGGATCTAATGCCCGAGATCTGTCCTCCATATGTGTGCTCCTCCTGTATGGACTTACGATGTCTTCTGAGCTTGTTTGTCATCAAATGATAGGTGCACTCTGCTTGTGTTGTCTTCCTGTGATGTTCTTTCCTTTAACCATAACATGTTGTTCTTGCCATCAATGACAAGCATGCTCTACTTGTAAACATTCCAACAATCTCCCCCTTTGGCATTGATGGTGAACCTGAATGGTTGTGCTAATCTGTTTGGACCTCCAGCTATAGCATCCGATCTAGACCACTCATTTTCTCCCCCTTTGACATCAATGTCAAAGAAAAGATGCTCCTCGTGAGGTTTTGCAGTATTTTTTGGAGGGATCAAATATTCAACCAATACATACTCACCCTAACAGGATGGACTCTCTTAGGTTGATAATGGGATCACGCCCAACTTCTGGCGTAGATACTCAAACTGATCTTTTGCAAGCGGTTTAGTGAAGATATCAACAATCTATTCTTTGGATGGAATATAATGCACAAAGACCATAGAGTTGGTTACATGTTCCCTCAAAAAGTGATACTTGATGGGTATATGATTGTTCTTAGAGTGAAACACAGGGTTCTTTGACAGACTAAGTGCACTGGTATTATCACAGTGAATTGGGATCGATGCAGTACATTTTACTTCTAGGTATGCAAGTGTCTGAATCATCCACAATACTTGAGTGTAGGATGTAGCAACTACAATGTATTCATCTTTTGTAGTTTATAAGGAAATGGAACCTTGCTTCTTGCTCAACCATCATACAAGGGAATCTCCTTAGAAGAAGGCACCTCCACTCGTTCTTTTCCTTTCATCCACGTAGTTAGCCCAATCAACATTTGAATATACCGATAGTTGAAAAAATTGAGTCCTAGGATACCATAGGCCATACTCCATGGTTCCTTTCAGGTATCTAATATTCGTTTGAGAGCTAACAAATGACTCTGTTTAGGTGTGGCCTGATACCTCCCTACTATTCCAACAACATGCATTATGTCTGGATAGGATGTTGTGATATACAATAAGCTTCCTACCATAGACCTATATGAACTTTGATTAACATCAAGTGAATCATCATCCTTGCTTAAATTACATCCAGTGACCATAGGTGTGCTCATAGGTTTAGAATCTTCCATCTAAAAACTTTTCAACATTTCCCTTAGATATTTTTATTGAGAAATAAATATTTGTTCAGACTTTTGAGTAATTTGTAGGCCAAGAAAAAATGGCAGTTTCCCTATCATAGACATTTCAAACTTAGACTACATGGAAGAAGCAAACCATTTTACCAATGAAGCATTATTACTATCGAAGATGATGTCATCGACATAGACCACCACAATGAGAAGATCATTACCTTTTGTTTTGATATATAGATTGTTGTTCACTATTCCTCTCTTGAATCCTTTGTCTTGTAGATACATATCTAGTCTGTGATACCAAGCACAAGAGGCTTGTTTCAACCCATATAAAGCTTTCTTTAGCTTGCAGACAAGGTAAGGGTTATTTGACAATTGGAAACCCTCTAGTTGTTCCATATAGACTTCTTTGTTTAAATCTCCATTTAGAAAAGATGACCTGACATCCATTTGATAGACTTTAAACTGTTTATGAAAATCACAGGCAAGAAACATTCTAATAGATTCTAGTCTTGCTACGGGCACAAATGTTTCATCAAAATCCAGTCCTTCTATTTGAGCATACCCTTTACAGACCAATCTGGCTTTATTCCTAACAACTTCTCCTTGCTCATTCATCTTATTTTTGTAGACCCATTTTGATCCTATTATATTTTTGTCTGCTGGCCTAGGAACTAGGTCCCAAGTGACATTCTTTTCAATCTGGTCCAGTTCCTCATTCATAGAGTTTAACCAATTTACATCTTTACTGGCCTCATTGAAGTTCTTGGGTTCCACCATGGATATGAAGGCTATATGTGATTGCTCAGTTTTTTTGATTATCTTTCTCCTGGTTTGTACACCTTTGTCTTTTTCACCAATTATCTGACTTGCATGATGATTCTTTTGAGTAATTCTGGAGGAGGAATTTGATGTTGTCTCCTAATTTGAGTCTGTTTGAATATTTGCATCTTCATCTGACTCAAAGTCTTCTTGTTCTAATTCTTGGACATGTTCAACTTCAACTTCATCTATATCCTTTGTTGTTGATTCAATATTGTTAACCTCTCTTACTGGGATTACTTCATCAACTTTTATGTCAATACAGTCAACCAATTTATGCAACCTCTTATTATAGAATCTGTATCCTTTACTATTTGTAGCATACCCTAATAATATGCCTTTATCAGCCTTGTCATCATACTTTCTAAGATTCTCATCATTATTTTGTATGTAACACTTACTCCCAAAGACTTTGAAGTGTTTGATTGAAGCAGGTCTCCCATACCACAGTTCATAAGGTGTCTTTTCACTGTGTGGTTTGAGGTGGGATTTGTTAAGAACATGGACTACTGTGGGTATTTATTCTACCTAGTATGTTTGACCAATGTTCTTCTCATTCATCATTGACCTGGACATTTGCTGCACTATTCTGTTTTGCCTCTCAACTACTCCATTTTGTTGTGGAGTTCTTGGGATTCTGTATTCTCTCTTGATCCCATGTTTATAACATAATTCCTTGAAATAAATTGACATAAATTATCCTCCTCTATCTATCCTTACTTACTTTAACCTATTTCCTGTTTGATTCTCAGTTAAGGCTTTAAATATTTTAAATTTCTCAAATGCTTCAGCTTTTTCCTTGAAAAAGGAAACCCAAGTAAGTCTGTAGTAATCATCAATGATCAGCATGAAGTAGTTTTTTTTTCCTATGCCTTCCTATCTTGATGGTCCACATAAATCCATATGAACTAGTTGGAGTGGTTTCTCCGTTGAAATAGAGCTCTTGGATTTAAACTGTTTCCTGGTTAGCTTTCCTACTTGGCAGGGTTTACACATAGAATCTTGTGTCTTTGATATTCTTGGAAGATCTTTTACTGCCTCAAGATTTTTGATCTTGATTAAGTGGTCAAAGTTTATATGTCCAAGTCTCCTATGACATAACCAAATCTCATCATGTTTGCTTAGATGACACTCTTCTCTATCTTCTTTCAGCACATATTCATTATTTTTTGTCCTTATGCCTTTAGCCACCACTTGTCCCGAGTTTACAGACTTTATCTTGCAGTCCTTGGAAGTGAACACCACTTCACATCCTCTATCACACATTTGACTTACACTGAGCAGATTATGTTTCAGCCCATCTACCAGCAGAACATCTTGGGCTTTTCCTTTTCCATTACTCAGACTCACCATTCCTTTACCCTTGATTTTACCTAGAGCATCATTTCCAAATGTTACATTTCCTTATTTGCTTTCACTTAGAGATAGAAACTTACCTTTGTCTCCCATCATATGTTTGGTGCATCCACTGTCTATATACCAAGGGTTCTTTTTTCTTTGAGCTGACAACACTAATCCACACTTGTCACTTTCTTTCTTCTTCCAAACCTTGACATTTTCAGCAGGGGAATTCAAATTTGTTTCATAGTTCTTTAAGCGACAATCAACAACTTTATGTCCATAGTTATGAGAGATGTAACATTCTGGTTCGTTGAATAAAGGATCATAACGATTGTTATGATTAACCTGTGTCCTTTTCCCAGCCATCAAGTGACTTACAGTCTGTGGTGGTTTGTTACTTGGTTGTCTCATTCTTTGTTGTGGCATATATCTATACCTTGAATGACTTGATTGCTCATATCTAAATTTTAAAGAATAGTTTACAGCTTTGTGACCAAAGTTGGAACAAAAAAAACAATATCCATAGAAAAATCATTGGTACCTGGAAAATGGATGTCTTCTTTGACAAGGTTGATTTCTTCCATATTGATGATTTCTTTGAACAAAGAGTACATTATTTCTCTGGTCTACAGTTTCAGTTCTGGTACCTCTTTCGTTAATCCTCCTGGGCAGCTGATTATATTCTTTTGTTTCTATAGATTTGTTGTTGTCATAGGTTGTAGATTTCACAAACTTGATGGGTTTTTTGTTTCTTGGTTGATGACTACTTGATCCCTCTTCATAACCCAAACCTGTTTTCAGTTTTGGGTTTGTTTTCTGATTTAGAATGGTGGCCAATTCTTCTAAGGCTTTGATACTTGACATATTCTAATGATACAAGGCTTGAAACTTCTCCAACTCTTTCCTAGTTTTCACTACTTCTTTTTCCATAGCTTCACATCTTGCCTTCTTTTATGATAACTGTTGTTTCAGAATTTCCTCAATTTTATTTGCCTCTTCTTATTCCACTTTTAGCAGGACAAAGTCTTCATCAGGTTCTTTACTTCCTTACTTGAACTGTATCAACAATTGTTTTTCTTTTCTCTTTTTAATTATGAGTCTGACAATCTCTTCCAGTGCACTGATCAGTTCTCCTTCCAGGTCAACCACAACTTATTCATTGTCAACATTACTTCCTATGATTTTATTATCATAATCCTCTTGGGCCATAAGCATAAAGTCATTGATCTTATCTTCACATGAGGAGTCACTATCTGTGTCTTCTGAAGAGTTATCATCGTTTACACAAAAACTTTTATTTTTACCAAATCTCTTGGGTTTGAACTTCTTTTCACCTTCAGAGTTCTGATCCTGTTTATTATGTGTACATTTATATGCAAAGTGAACTATCTTACCACAGTTGAAACATTTGCAGGGCAACTTACCTTGGTACTTGCCTGATCCTTTCTTTAGTCTTCTTAGAAATTTTTCTTCAATTTCATCAGGCTCATAATCCTCATTCTTGTCTACTTTAAATGATGCTTCTCTAGAGGTGGGTTTATCTTTAACTATCCTCATTTCATATGCTTTCAACGTACCTAGAATTTGAAAAAAAGCCAAAGCCTTTAGATCATTAAGTTCTTCTATAGCTGAGACCTTTGGGTTGAACCTATCTGGTAGAGATCTCAAAATTTTATGAACAAGGAGGGTTCCTCAATTTTTTCACCAAGTTCTTTCATTGCATTTACTAATTCTTCAACTCTCAGGAAGTACTTACCAATAGTTTCATATTCTTTCATCTGTAGCTGTTCAAACTGTACTTTATAGGTTTGAAGGTTGGCATCTTTTACCTTCTCATTACATTCATAAATGCTAATGAGTTTGTCCCACATGTCTTTGGCAGTTTCTAAATGCACAACTTTTACAAATTCTTCTTCTGCAAGCCCACTTAGAATAGCATTCATAGCCTTAGCATTGAAGTTGAACTCTAGATTTTCATCCTTATTAGGTAGTACAACTGGCTTCACATAACCAGTCTCTACCACATACCAGACATCTGCACCTAAAGCCATTATGTAGGTTCTCATCCTAACTTTCCAGAAGGCAAAGTTTGTTCCATTGAACAGGGGGGCCTTATCTGTTGATGTTACTTCATGGATTGACATGTTTAATCTTACTGATCTACATTTAGATAAAAGGAACCAACTCTGATACCAATTGTTGAAAAAATGAGAGGGGGGGTGAATCAGTTGTTACCGTGCTTAAACAATTAGGCTTATTTTAAACTCTTTATAGAGAACTCAATGACAATCACAATAATATATCATCCTCATGGGTGCGTGCTTAATCATGTGAACCACACAGGATCTATCTTCCTCGTGCATGCCTACGTTCTTAATCAAGTGGACAATAGGACTTCACAAAAGGGTCTCTATCACTATAACTATATGCTTCATATTCTTTGTAGGGTTAAGGGAGAAACTGCCAAAATGCATAATATGTAAGAAAAAATTAGCGGTTTTAAGAAATGTTATTACCATGATCTCTCAGTTGCATCTTAATCCCATTGTGTTACAATCAACAGGATCAACTTCAAATTGATAGCAAATAAATTTGAGTGGCTGGGAAATTGTGTAATAGTACACTATTTATTCATTATTATATATAGAATGCTCGTAGTACCATGACAATGAATACTAAGACAACATTGGCTTCATCACATCCAAAGTGGAGAGAAGCATTATCAATGGAATGTACATCTGGCATAGAAAATGGTGTTTTGGTTTCGAAGCTTATATTTGACTTTCTCGTGTTTGACTTAAGGTGTACAAGCAGATCAATGTTGTTGGGAAGCATGAGAGGCTCCAAAATCATTGGAAGGGTTGAAATAAAATGGCAGGAGTTGTTGGATTTTGCAAGTTTATCAATGGAGAACAAGTTTCCCATTGGTCACAGAAAGAAAGGAAAAGATGAATGACTACGGCAAGCCACTTAACAACTCCACTAACATATCTAAAAAATCAAGGATTGCACCTTTCCTGAGCCACATCAACCCTTAACATGGTTGGATTTTTTTTCCCTACAGGTTTCGAACTGGTGACTTAACATCACAGAGTTCCTTAACAACACACTTTGTCACCGACTATCCTACACCTCAGGGACTTCTCCACTACCATATGTTATTATTAAATTGATTTTTGAATAATAACATTGAATTAGTATTTCTATCAGATTAATGATTTCCAATTACTCTAGACA
>SNQJ01S0244965.1:0-13226 GCA_010110895.2 Picea sitchensis
TGGTTATGAAATGATTGAGGAATGATTAAGTTTAGGAATTTAACATTGATTTATGACTAGTTAGATAGTCAGACTTCTTGGGTGCAAGGAGAATATGTTGTAATAAATGATTGTGTAGCTATTAGTCTTCTTGCGCGAACAAAATTAGTGTGACGGATGATTGCTTTTGTGCTTGTTAATGGTTAGATTGCATGCCTCATGGACTATTGTTGACAGATAATTATTTATGCTTTTAATTACCTGCGCGCCTTGCAAAAATGATGATGCTTGATTAGATTAGGAATAAAATGTACTTGTGCATCTTAATTTCAGTCTTTATGTGTTTGTTTAGAGTGGTTACTCTCACGAGAAACAAATAATAATGTTGATGTATGATTGAAAGATGATGATTTCCTTTGTGCAATGAAAATATAATGTAAGAGTGTTTGTTTAAGATAGTAAACTCTTGCGTAAATGAAGGCTTAATGTAATGAACGACTGATATAGATAATCACTCTGGCATCTTAGATTAATGTGATTTTTGATGATTTATGCTAATGTTTACCGGTGTGCCATGTTAATTGTGAATTACGATTGATGAATTGAGGAATTTGATGATCATCAATGTTGTTGACTTAGCTAGTTGGTTTGGATTGATCATGTTAGTGGGATATAGACACCTCCTTGATCCTTAGAATAGTTGCCAGCCTTGAGATATTAAATGGTCAAAATCGATGGGAACCTGAGCTTGATTATTGCTTATCAGTTGTGGAGGTACTAACCTTGCAGGGTAGGTTGGGAGGGTAGTATCTTATGCCATTATTCTGATTATCCTTAAGATTATTATGATTTGTTATGCTATATTATCTTTTCTTGGTGTTATCTTGTGATTTTCTATATGATATGCATTGAGTGTTTAAGATTTGTACTATTATGCATCGTTATTAATTGTAGAATGCAATGATGTTGGGATGTTATTAATCAATGTGTTAATGCTTTGATATGCATGTCGTGGTTCATGATCATGATATGTCGGCCATGTGTCGTATTGGATTATTAATTATTTTTTATTATTTCGTTAATTTATAAGATTGATGTGTCGACGATGTTGACTATTTATTATGATGGTTAAATTTTCCTAACACATCTTTAAAAGAAAAACAAAAATTGACATGTTGTACGTCGCTTGGTTGTCGTAAGGGCAGGGTCGTTACATATGGTATCAGAGTGGGTTCAAACCTACGACTGTGGATAATCATGCCTTCCACTTAATTAAACCCTTTAATATTACTTAGCGCTAGTTAAAATCTTAACCTATCCTTACGATATTCATTATTAGAGGACATCGCAGAGACTGGTAATGTGGTGCTGGGGAGGGAGGTGTGACACCTCCAGAAGCGCCCGCACCCTAGGAGTCTAACCCCCAAGGGGAGGGACAATTTCTTGGGTGGGAGTCGATTGTTTTAAGTGATGTTGATGGCTTGACAAGGTCCTTCCCGGGAATTGTCAGAGGCCTTGACTAACCATATGTACTAATATGAGGCAAGGGCACCTGCACCCCCTGAGGGTCCACAACACTTCTGGGCCAAAATTGGTAGATTACACAGGAAACTCAAGAGGGTTAACTTTCCCAAGTCCACGAGTGCCATAGACGACTTTGTCGCTGAGGCATGGTTGGAGAGAAAGACAATGTGCTCCACACTTCATGATTATGACCTCTAGAATGAAGGTCCGCATGGAGGTGTTCATCTAGGAGGAGAACTCTTCTATGGTGGAAGACACTCCTACCTCAGCTAAACATGGTCTTCGAAGCCGTTTTATGAGAATGGTTCGAGGAAGGATTCAAGGAGAAGTATTTGTTAGAGGAATTCATTGAGCATGAGCTCGATGAGTTCAACGCCTTACGCCAGGGTGTTCGTATGGTGCTAGATTATAGGAACAAATTTATGGAGCTACTTTAGTACGCCCCACATCAGAACTTGAAAAATATGGATACAACAGGCTCGTGATCGACCTTTACTCCAACTTTTGTGCGAAGGTGAGGATATAAACACCTCGGACGTTGCACGACGCAGTCCAGTATGCCTCATAGCTAAGAATAAATTGACTGCGGGGGTCAGGGCATGACTACTAAAAGACTTTATGGACTGACAACATCTGATGTAGAGTGGCATCAGATGCCAACCAAACAAGACATCTTCATATCAGGTTACATCTGTAGAACCCTTATTCATGACACCACAACGACGGTATCTGCAACAAAAGACCCCTACAGTGGATCGCTTCCAACAACCACAGTTAGGGTTGTCAACATATTAGACCAGGATCTTAGGCTACTAGGCCAACATCTTCTACTTTTGGGCCAGGAGTACTGGACTGGAGATGAGAGTTGGAAACGTGGAGAGCCACATTACCAGCAAGACATTTTGGTTGACAGGATGAGAGCGGTCAAATAAACAAGACCCACTATAGTTGGAGATCAGGGAAAGGCCCATCAGATTCTTGCTACAATGAATAATTGTTAGGCCGAGCACCAGTCCACTATGTTGGAGGCGTTGGGTAGCATCACCAACCAAAATTTTAATTGGGTTAGATCCGGGTGCTACAAAGATCTCTATTTCTAGCACCACGCTAAAGGGATTTAGGTAAAGGAACTGAACCAAATGAGTTTAGATTCGTGGAAATGGCTTCAGGTGCCAATCGAATGGTTGATGAAATGGGTACGAACTGCCACTTAACTTGGGGATTACGGAACAACGTCCAAACTACATCACGATATTAATATCTTATGATGACATGATCAGTACAGATTGGTGGGACTCACATGATGTGATACTCAACAGTAACATGAAGTGGTTAAGTTGGACTTATGATGAGGGATGAAGAAGTGTGATTGTAGGAAGGAACCAATGTGTTTCCATAAGGTTCATCTCTTCCCTACAGATTCACAAGAGCATGTGAAAGGGATGCAAGCTATATGTGATCCTTGCGTTGAATGGAAAGGGCATGGGGAAGGGACTAGAAAACCTTCTGGTAGTATGCGAATTAAAATCCAAGTGCGTCACCCAAAGCCAAGATGGATTTTACCATCGAATTAAAATCTGGAACTAAACCGTTAGCAGGAACACCTTATCGGATGTCAACCCTTGAGTTACAGGAGTTGCAAATTCAACTAAGGGAGTTGTTGGACCTATGAATTTGTGTCCAAGTGTGTCACCTCAGGGTGTGCCTATTATTCTCATACAGAAGAAGGATGGTTGAGGAAGACTCTGTTTTGACTAACAACTTTGAACGAGGAAACATTCAGGAGCCCGTATCCATTGCCAAGTATAGAAAATTTGCTTTATCAAATGAAAGGTGTGACAGTGTATTCAATATTGATTGGAGATCAAGTTATCAACAATTACGAATTAATGAATACTATATTCCTTAGACCTCTTTCAAAACGCGGTTCAACCACTACGAGTTTACCGTTGGTCGTGGGGATGAGAAAACACCCTAGGAGTATTCATGAGCTTGATGAAATCGGTGTTCCACGAATACTTGGACAAGTTTGTTCAAGTATTGATTGACGACATTTTGATATATTCACGGATGACAGAAGAACATGATGAACTTTTGCACTTGGTACTGCAGTGTCTACGAGAGAATAAATTGTTTGGGAAACTATTGAAATGCTCGTTTTGTCAATCTAAGATTCATTATTTAGGGAATGTCATCTCCGGCGAAGGTATCGTTGTGGATCCCGCAAAGGCTGAGGCTATTATGGAATGGCCTGTGCCGACGAACATACCACAAGTACGTAACTTCATGGATTTAGCTAGATATTATCAATGGTTTGTGGAGGGTTTTTAGAATATAGAAATCCAATTATGGAATTGCAGAAGAAGGAAGATAATTTTTGGTGGACCGAGAAATGCGTGGAAGCATTTCGAAGGCTCAAGGAATTTTTGACAATAACGTCGATACTAAAATTCCCTGACATGGACGAGGACTTCTTGGTGTGCATTGATGCATCCAAGGAAGTCTTAGGCAGAGTCTTGATGCAAGACAATCGAGTGATCGCTTACACCTCAAGGAAGCTAAGAATGCATGAGGAGAACAACACGACACACATATTGGAGTTATTGGCCATTGTGTATGCCCTGAGAATGTGGAGACACTACTTGATTGGATGAAAAAATGAACTAAGAATGTACCACTATGGTTTACAACATGTTTTTATGCAAGACAACTTGAACACGCGACAAAAGGCGTTGGTAGGAAATTCTTAGCGAGTACAATTTCGAGCTTACCTACATAAAGGGAACAGTGAACAGAGTGGTTGATCCGTTGAGTCAGAGACCACGCATATTTTCGGTGATACCTCTTTAAGACAAATCTATGTGACAGGATTCTAACTACAACACAATGATGACTAGCATCAGGAGGTTATGGAATTTATCGGAAAAAACACATTGTTGGTTCCAAAATTTGAGGGATTTACAGTGGATAACGACAAATTAATCAGATATAATAATTGGATTTACTTATCTCACAATGAAAAATTGAGTGATTGATCTTAAATGAAGCTCATAGAGCAGTCTACTTGGCTCATCTTGGATTCATGAAGATGAGGGAAGACCTTAATCCCTCATTATTTTGGTAGATATGAAGGAAGAGATGGTCATATACATGGTGAGGTGTCTAGGACATCAACAATTGAAGGTTGAACATAGACATCGGGTAGGATAACTAGAGCCACACGCTTTTCTAGAATATAAATGGGAGGTCATTTAAAGGTACTTTATTGTTTGGATTGCTGTTAATGGCAAGGAGGCACGACTAGATTTTTCTGATAGTTGACACTCTGATGAAGAGTACACACCTTTGTACTTGTGCGTATGACACATCGGGCACCAGGTATAGCTAGATTTTATATCAACAAGATATTGAGACTGCCAAATGTACCAAAAGAATCCTATTCGATAAGGGAATCAATGTTTGCAAGATGATTTTGGATGAGTGTCCCAAAAGGCCTTCGAAACGCCATTGAGCCATAGTGCACCACGTCCCTGAGGTAGACAAGATGACCGAAGGAATGAAACAAATTTGGAAGTTTGTGTTGCGTATGTGTGTGCTAGGACCAATAGAAACATTGGAAATAGTTCTTGTTGTTGGCCAAGATTACGTGCAACAACAACCATCAAGGTACTGTTAAGATGGCACCATTGATTTCCTCTATGGGAAATTGTATTGGATGTCTTTAAGATGGAATAAAATTTAGGATGGGGTCCTCGTAGGACCAGAAGCGATCCAAGAAATGGAAGAACAAGTACAAATGATACGGAAAAGAGTTGGAAGAAGCGGAAGATCGGCATAAGGGTTTTTTCGATGCGCATCACGTGATCATAATTATGAAGGGCCTTATGGCTAAATGTGCCTCATTCCTTAAGGAATTTCTCGATATTGATCTTCTATCTATGTGTGATTTTATCTCAGTAATCCTACGCATGTGATTGACTTGAGTTATTGGCGGATTATTTGGCGAGGGTGTGCTCACGGTGGATCCAATCCACGTTATGGACCATCGCATTTGAAATCTACGGCGTCAAACTATCGATCAAGTCAATATCTAGTGGGACAATTGTAGTCCACACTTGGCTACCTAGGAGGACACATATGATGTGTCAACAGTTTCCTTTTTGTTGATAGCTAGACATTTAGACATTGTCAGATACTTTATTTCTACATTTTTATATTGTGAAACTTCGGGATGAAGTTTAGAACAAGAGGGGGTGTATGTAACATCCCTCTCTTGTGCGCACTTCTAATGTGACTTATTCTTTGAGGACACTTGCATGCAAGTGATCCAGTTCATTATATGAGTGATTGCTTCGCTTATGGATTCTGATGATGAGATTGTGATTTATGATGTTATGTTATATTATTATGTATGTTGACGATTAAAATCACAATGAGGTTTTTTCCCTCAAAATATTGCTAAAGCCTATTAATTATATGCTAAATGATATATATAATACTAGTAGGTGGGACTCCCTTGTAGATTGGAGGATCATATCAGGTGCTTATTTGATATTTCTGTTGTTGTTTTGACACTACTTAGAGAGCTCTACGTAAATGATGGTGGAATGTTGGTTCTAACTGCGACAAATGGATGATGGATGAGGCATGTTATGTGTCATTTATGTTGTTCTAAGATCTAATTTCATGTTATGATGGCTTATGTTATCCATTTTTACCTTTTCTATATGCTCCTTGATTCATTACTATGACACCTACACAAGATACATGTTAATAACAACACATAAGAGCAGTTGAAAAGACATTAAATCAATTTGAACAAGATACAAAAGGAAGAAGCTAAACTATATTAATATGCTACACTATATGCATTGGAATTAAAGGGATTGTTGTTAGTCATAGCTAATGGGGTTAGTGGTTATACGATTTATTGAGTTATATGGAAACCCATGTGATATTCATTATAGTATGGTTAGAAGTGGTTAATGTGACATAGAGTGGCACTTTTGGCAAATAGTGGATGTTGGTTTCGATGCATGGTTTAATTGAATGAATTAATGGAATAGTGGGTTGGTGTCTACTAAGGAATTGAATGAGTGGAGGATGGATGTGATGTCCATTTACTTCACATCACTCCATAACCCTCCCATTGGTCGTCACCCTAGCTTGGCTATTGTTCAATTGTGTTCATTGTGGTTAAGCTCTGATTTTTAGGCAAAGGAAGAACTTCTCGACCAAGCTCGTGTTTTTAAGGTTTTCTTGGTTACAGGTATGTCTTTTCTCCATCCATGAACCCGCTCTAGTTATGAAATAGATATTGGCTCGATGATGTATGGGTTTCTGCTTTTCTTGAGATTGGAAACTGTGTAAACTTGTGATATTTCTCTAAAATGGATGTTATGTGTGGCTTCATTGCAATAATGGTTGAAATCACATGTTCATTGGGTTTTATGACTATTAGTAGCCATGAAAACTCTCTTTCATCCTTATTAGTATTAGGTGGAGGGTTTCATTCAGTCCTAATTTGTTGGCTGTCTCCACACATTTATTATCACCATGCCCAATCGTTCTACTGTTATGTGGTCGTTGGGTTTGAACCACCTTGTGTTACTATGTATAGTTTCACCGGGGTATGGTTTCGTTCATGATATTGACATTTGCACAGTGGGATATTATGCCAAGGGGATTTATAAATGTTGATTTCTATTTCATGGCTCCGTTCTATATCAACATTGTTCGAGTTGATTGGGAACACCACGAGGGTTATACCATGTGTGTTCTCAGTGTTATTATAGACACAAATGAAGTCGAAGCTCCTTTGTTCATAGTCTCTCCTATCTCGTGAACTATTGCCCTATCTGCAAATTTTTTGGTGGTAGGACCCATGTGTCCACTGTATGATCCAAGAAATTCTCACCGACTATTAGGGGTCGACTCCAGTATCCTTGTGTTGTTCCACATAACAAACCTTTGATTTCTCAAAGAACAGTTTTTGATAAAAGGAACCGTTATGTCATGTCGGGTATATGGTTATTGTTATTTAGTCACTGCATTGGTTATTATAACAATCAAATTGATAAGTTCAACATCGTTAATGGGTTGATTCAAATAGATGAAGTGGGCACACAGTCACTGCCTCTTGTTTTGTAACAATTATATTGTTGACTCAGCATTGTTTTGTGGTGATCATGGATATCCCTCTTTGCTCTTTACACAGGGATGTTGTTACTGTGTGTTTTAATTTCCAAACGGGAGTATTGAAAATCGTGACAATTGTGTTTGACGGTCCACTATGTATGTTTGATGAAGGTCATGCATCATAGTAGAGATAAGCACGAGTTCTGTGGCAGCATGGTCTCATTACAATTTAATTGCTAAATGGAATTGAGGGATGGAATCAAGCATGATTGTTGTGTCGGTGTTTGATTGAGGAAATAACTCATGGACAATGGTTGATATTTTGATGTTAAGCAAAGTGGAAACAAGGGACTATGTGTTCAATTGGAATTTTTTTTGAAATATTTGATGTAGGCAATAAAAGGAAACATAACTCTTGTCTAGGTTATTTGGAAGGCATATTGTCTAGTTTTTTTTTTGTTTGTTAATTGGTTCGAACCTTCTTGGCATCGAGATTAACCTTTGGCTTGCGAAACTGCGACTCAGGGGCATCTAAGCCGTCAAAATCACCCAGGGATTGCACCCGGCCTGAGCCATACCAACCCTTAACATGGTTGGATTTTTTGTCCCCGCAAATTTCGAACCGGTGACTTTTCAACACAGAGTGGCTTAACAACACACTCCATCACCGACTGTCCTACACCTCGGGGAGTTGCATATTGTCTAGTTTTAATCACATTGTGTTAAAGATTTAATTGAGAACAGTGAGTAAGTTAATACACAAAATTGATTGAATTATACACATTAGTTGTTTAATTGATCACATTGATCATTTGGTTGATATTGGATCTTTTATATATGATATAAAATGGTTTTATGGATTACTTAATTAATTTTATGAACAATATCCTCTCTCTTTCCCTACCATTATTTCATTTTTCACTAATTACAATCCCCTCACCTTCCCACATTCATTTTTCACTTCCTTTTCTTAAAATTTAATTACAGTTAAGAGAATTTTGTATTGGAACAATTTGAAATCACAGTTTCTTGGATGGATTACAGTGACATATTCATTGATTTACATTACAGTTGATTGTGTGTTATCTGTGAGCAGTAACCATGATTCTTTTCCCCCTTATTTTAACATTTTTCTCTCAATAAAAACCCCTCACATATTCTAGAACCTTTGTTCACCCCCTGCTCATTGACAGTGGTTAAACAATTTGTATGGATTGGATTGCATGAGTCTCATATGTTGTCGAGCCAAAATTTATTTCATATTTTAAACGAGTTGTCATGTATGGTTGTTAAAGGAACTATTTTCTAATCAATTAGGCATACACGAATGAGATCTTCAAGCAAAAGGTTGAAAACTAAGGCCCACCATGCCCTTGTCAAAGGAAAAACCATTGTTGCCCCTTCCTCGCCCTCCAATGGCTCTGATAAATGTATGTCCTCCCATATGCATTGTAGGTATTATTTCTCTCATATGATCAACGAGATTAGGCCTAAAGGCTCCACACAGCCTAAAGAAAATTCAGAGAGATTAAAAGGTGATAAAAACAACAAGGGAAAGATTGCCTCACAGACTGGAAAATATGGATTTTAAGTTTTATTCATTTATTTGTTGTTGAGAACAGTTCACCTCAGATTTTTGGAAAACATGTTTTTTGGATATATGAGTAATGTATTTTTGAAAATAATGTCAAATATCAATGAGATAAATTGTCAAGCATGCATGTGATGATGGAATTCACAAGGAGGGATGTTCTTGTTTAATTAACTAGGTATGTTATGATTGTTAAGAGATAAATGGGAGTCACAAGGGGTCCCACCTACTAGTTATTATTTATTTAAAACCCTTAAATTATGATTTATTACTTTTTCCCCTAACTAAAAATTTGGTTGAGTTTTTAGTTAGCTTAAGTAATGAGGTAGTTCAACTACTTCAACCAATTCTAATTTGGTTTAAGGAAAAAGGAAAGGGGGGAACAAGAGGAGGATAGAAAGAGAAGCATACTAATGTTTTCTCTTTGAGTTTATGTTGAGATAGTTCAATTTTAATTCATTCCTTAATTTATCAGAAGCCTAATTCCTTTTTATGATAGCAGGGTCTTATTGTAAACAACAAGATTCAGGGATGAATTACATAATTCAGACACTTGTTTTTCAAAGGTTTTGATCTATCTTTGATAGTCTATGTAGACTTGTCTGTTTGTGAATTGGTTTTCATGACTAACAAAGGCTATTGTGCAGAGTCAAGTGGGAAGCAATCTGTGGAAATATAATCCATCTTTTAGAGTTCATTTTTTTATTTTTTGTCAGAGGTCCTTTTGTATGTTTCATCAGGGACGTCTAAGTTTGACTTTGGTACACAAATTCTTCACTAAATTTTGTAAAGATAATGACTCTTTGATGAATTGGAATGAAATAAAGGATTTATTTATGTCTCATCTGTCTTGATTATCATCTTGGTTTCTTTACTTCTGTCTCTACATTTATTTTAGCAACTGTTATATTCATAAAATCATATAAATAATGATTTTTCCAACAAGATTTTATTTATAAAAAGTCTAGCCTTAGCACTTGTAATCAATACTTGTGAGTTAGGATATTATTTTTGATGGATATAAACATAGGGTGACATTCCCTTCTATTTTTCTGTAGCCAAACATAATTTGAATATGCTTGATTAAGATCATTTCATATCTTTTCCTCAACAATATATAGAGATGTGCTATTGACTTATTTCTACTAAGTGTTTATGACTTTTGAAATAAAGAGGATGTCGATGGAATCAATGGACCTCCTGGGACTGTGGATCGAATCAAGGAGTGGATTGTTTATGGTTTTCATATTTTTGTTATTGCATATTTGACATGTGACTGATATAATATGATGTTGTTGTGGATCGCTGACATGTTCATTGATGGATGCAGGATGACGATAGTTTGCTAGTCATACTCACATTTGGAGTAAAGGGGTCATACACAACAACCCAAAATATTGAGGGAGAGGTGTGGCAGCAGTCCTACCACATCCTACTAGCACTCACGCTATGGCTCGAACTATAGGTTAACGATTAACTAGTTTGAGAAATATGTGATGTCGTTAGGGAAGACTGAGACAGTCTCTCATGAAGATTATAAGGGGCGCGCAATAAAATAGGGTCATTATTCCTTAGAGGCCCTTAGTCTCCCACAAGGTCACCTAACGGAGTATTCACTCCAAGGGCTTGACATCTTCCAAAATTAGTCAAAAGTAGAGTGACACCCTTGGAGCACATATTGCGTCTTGATGGGAACGTCACCTAAATGAAACGATGGCTCTTTGTTTGTCATTTTATTCTATTAGAGTAGAGAATGAATTCGATAATTAATCCTTGTTTTCTCCCCGGTGAACCCCTTCTCTAAATTTAAACAATGGCTCTATGTTTTATGATTTTCTTTTTCTACATCGAGGGAGGGGTCATGGCTGTGTGCCCTCTTTCCTCGATCATTTTTCATTAAATCATTATACCTCTGCTCCCGAAATAAATTTCGCCCAGAAAGGGATTTCGTTTCTCTCCACTTCAAACCCTTTCCCAACAACAAACAAAAAAAAAAGAAAAATCGCAGTTCCACCTTTGCATTTCTTAACCTCTCACGAGAAATTACCCTGGGAGTTTTTCTAACAAAGAACCCTTCTTTCCCAATGTCTGTGGCCTTCATCATTGGGCATGAGACTGGAGCATAGGCACGGCCTGAGATCCAATCCGCACGCAGTAGCTATGGATCTAGTTGAACCGAGCATGAATTGTTCCATTGTCATCTGTGGGTACTGGAANGCCTTTGCAAGCCAGAAGCCTCACGATCCGCTTCTTTGGTGTAGTAGGTACCTTCCCCCTTTTCTAGAATGATGAATGCTCGTCTGTTTAAACTCTCCATTGGGGGGGGGTTTACTTGCCCATAACCAACGCACGTCGAAGGCGTTGGGTAAGACCCGTGGTTACTAAATTTTTCCACTATTTGCGTCTTAATGGAAGGTTGCCTTCGTAAGCATTATTGCAGAGAACCCAAGCGGTTCTACGGTTTTATTCTTTTTCTAATTAATAGAGAATATTTGGAAAATCGAAAGAGCTTCCACCTAGAGATAGTGTTTGCTTGGAACTTCACGCTTAAATGGTTGGGTATAGTGATAAGTCGCATGGTAGTTAATGACTATGCATAGACTGGTTGGGTTGAATTAATGACTATAGTGATAAGTCACATGATAGTTAATGACTACAATGATAAGTGGATCCTTGAGTCTTCTTTGAAGAATACCTAGTGTTTACTTCTAACCAATATAAACATACCTTGGTGGTAGACAAGTTTGATCCTATGTGGTGTGGTCATTACATTGTGATACACGTCCTAAAAATAAATTACAAGATAGAATATTATGAAGGGAATGTATTGGACGAGCTCCACAAAATTATCGAGCTAAAAAAATATTATTCTTAGGAAAAAATGCTTATGTGATACCTTTGTACATCTTGTAGTATATTTTTTTAACTTACTATTCCATTATTTTTGTATACATGTAAATCTGTGTGTTTGATTGGAATATTTAATCTAATCTCCCTGTATTCATGTTATTCACAAATGTTGCTATTTGAAGCACTCATAGACTTTGCTTTGTATCATGGGAAATCTATTTCCTTACATGTTGGTTAGTGAAGTCATGAGGCATGTGAATTTTAGTATGTAAGGGGCATGGTCTGTTAGGGACCGAACCCCTCACGTAGGTAGAATAATATATTTCGATGTAATAAAGGTCAATATTAATAAGGCCTAGAAACAAGGAAGAATAAGTCGAACGTAAGAAGACCTAATAGACATATGGTTCTTTTGATAGACATATTTAGTATAAATAGGAGTCGAGGGTTTGATAATTGTTGTCTTGGATATTTTTGTAATAAAGATCTGCTCAATCGGAGTTTGCCCCCTCGAAGAGGCAAGTGAACATTGCTCCAAGTAATCGAAATGCTCATTCTAGTGTTATTCTGATATCATTTTGGTGTTATTGTGGTGTTGTTCTGTTTATATTGTTGTTTATCTTCCATTTCTAGCATTTTATTTTTGTTCTACATACTTTTTATATCTGGAATATTACAAGTGGTATTAGAGCACTTTCCTCGGCAAAAAATTGTGGGTTAATTTTTTTTTCAGGGTAGAGACATATTCCAATGTCTTTAAGCATCAAAGATTTGTCGTTACGCACATAAATCCACAGTTGAGGGATTCATACATGCAGGAAATACAAGTGGTACTTAAGCGCACATCTGTTGGCCACCCTTGTAACCCATGTTGGTACCCCTTTGAGTGGTAGCACATTAGACAACACCTGTGTACGGATCAGACTAGATTTCCTGAAGACCTCTTTAGATAAACCGATCGGTTGCCTGACTGCTATAGTTCCATTGAGAACAACACTCGAAAAGATACTCTCTAGTATCAGGGTAGTCGAGTAGTATAACTAAGGGCACGGTCTAGCCTCCTTGGTCGATGCACTGAGATATTGGGATGAGTACTATTTTTAGACCCCGCATGTATATCAGAGAGCTATAGCATAGGGAAAAT
>SNQJ01S0244966.1:0-13226 GCA_010110895.2 Picea sitchensis
CCCATGCCCTTTAGTTATCTTTATTCACTTGCTACGATGTTTCTCCATAGCCCTGACAGAGTCACCCCGATGTCACAGAACTTGCTCTGCTGCCAGTGAGTGTCCATATCCCTGAAGACATTATCTACATACCCTCACCTACTATGCACTCATTTGATATAATTGATTTTATTTTGGCAGAATTCCCTAAGCAAGTGGGAGAGGAGGATGTCTATTATTTGCAAAATGAGATGGTCAAGGTAAAATTTTTATAGCTTTGTCTTTGAGGTACATGTAGTCCTTTCCATCTTACCACCCTTCCCTTGAGATTTTACCAGACCACCAGGTAGACACTTCATCATTTTTCCAAGATAGTTCATCTGCAGGTTAGATAAAAAAACCTTTAAACAACTGCAGGTCTCCCAATGCTTCTTGTGTTGTATGTAAGGGATGGGTTAGGAACAAAGTTCATCATATCGTTTGAATTGAGGCCAACCAATGTTTTTGTAAACACAGACTTAAGAAGTACATAAGTGTTATAACAAGAAAAAAAATGAACTCTGCAGTCAAACTATCTCAAAGAAAAACATCATGAAAACATACCCACACATTTTTATCTTTATATATATATATAATGAAAATATTTTTTTAGGTCTTGGCCATTCACTAGGAGGGCATCAGGTTCCCCCCTTAGATTCTATAACTGATACGTGCCTACAACAATTTTCTCGGCCACCTGAAAGTGTCCAAGCAATAAATTCTGAAACTTCGAATGTTTCCCCTTCGACTCATTTTCTCTGTCCCATTTTTGGACTAAGTCTCCTACTTCAAAATTCTTCTCTTTGGCCTTATGCTTATCAAACCACCTTTTAACTATCTATTGATCAGCTATGAACTTTGATTTTTATTTCTCCCTCTCTTCTTCTAGCATGAGGAGGGCATCAATTCTTTTTTTTATAACTGATGAGGGATGTCCTCTAGAATCCTAAGAAAGTTGAAGAGATGGAAGATATAGCCCGTTAGAGAGAATGGATTCTTGTCCATATACCAAGAAGTATGGGGAATTTCCTATAGATTCCTTGGGTGTTACTCTATCAACCCATAAGGCATTATGGAGTGAATTGTGTCAATTCCTCTGCTTGTCTGCAACTGTTTTCTTTAATATCCTCACTAGGTTCTTATTGGTTGATTCTGTCACTCCATTCCCCTGAGGATAATAGTTTGCAGAGTATTTTCTTATGATTCCTTTTTCTAGATCAAACTCTATTAATAGGGTGGAAGAAAAACAAGTTGCATTATCAAAGACAAGGACATAAGGCATCCCAAACCTTGTGATCAATTGTTTCTCTATGAATTGGATCACCACCTTTTCATTCACATGAGTCATAAGGATGGCCTCTGCCCATTTCGTTAAATAGTCGGTGGAAATCAGTATGTATCTATTTTGTTTTGAGGAACTCGGTGTAAGTTCTCCTATGATATCTAACCCCCATTTCTCGAATGGCCTGGTAATGACCACAGGTTGGAGTGGGATAGCTTCTCTCTTTTCCCTCCCTGTGCCTATTCGGAAAGTTTTACAGGTTCTAGAATATATGTGAGCATCCATGAATAGAGTAGGCCAATAATATCCAACTCTCAATATTTTTTGAGCAGTCGTATTTCCTGCAAAATGTCCATGTGCAGGACCATCATGGAGCTCCTTCAGAACCTTGTCTACATATTCACGTTCGAGACATCTTAAAATTCCTCCATCATAATTAACATAGAAGAGCACCGAATTTATGAGGGTATATTGTGTTGATTTCAACCTGAGGGCTCTCCTTTCCCTAGGATTTAGATTTTCTAGGAAAGTACCATGATGCAGGAGATAAGTTAGTTTCTCATACCTAGAATCTTTCACCAGGGAGACGTATGAAGCCTCACCACACCATAATTCCAATTCATTCTCCCACCTGGGGTCTTCATTTACTTGGTCCTGGGCTTCAGCTTCCAGTTTTCATAACCCTTGCCCCTTAACAAATTTAGAAGGTTTTGTATCTAGATCAAATTCTTGGACTACTTCCATCCAGTTTCCTCTTCTTTCCCCCATCTCCTGTTGAGTGAATAGGGATCGGAAAATAAGATGAGGCATGATGAATTTGGTATGGTTCTTCAGGATGTAAGATCTGAAGTGTTTCACTTCCTTGTATACTGCATAAGACTTCTTGTCTATAGCAAGGTAATTTAGTTCGAACCCTTGGAGCTTAATGCTCATGAATTATATCAGGTCCTCGTTATTTTCATCATCATTCTGATTCAATACTGCAGCTAACAATTGGTCAAAGGTGAAAGTATAGAGCAAGAAATATTTGCTAAAATAGGTTCTTTGCAACACTGGGGCTTGAGATATTGAAGTCTTAATATTGCTGAAAGAAATTTTTCATTCATCGTACCACTTAAATTCAACATATGTACGGATCATTTTTTGTAAGGTGTTGAGTGCTCAGCACACCCTAAAATTTATGTGACCACTTCCTTTTGCGTACCACCTTGCCTTCTACCTTTGATTGTTTTCACCATGGTTTGAGCCTGATAACCTTATTATCTGATATGTTTCATATCCGAGTTTCTCTTGATCATATTAAGAACCATCTTGAGAAACACCACAAATGATCAAGGAACCAACGACCCAAATTTCTCTTGGCTTACTTGAGAAGTTCGACATCAGTGAAAAATTAAGGTAGAGAAAATTGTATGGGAAGTCAAAGTAGCCGAATGTTGACATTCTTCAGTGTCGGCCGATAAGAGTATCTCTTTTATGCATATAGTCTCTGAAAAGATTTCACTGAACACCAGTCCTTTCGGCTTCGACAGAGAATTGTAATCATAAGCATCACACAAAAGAGGAGTTCCACTACCGACCATAGATTCCCGAAACATCACCAGTATCGGGAGTTTTATCAAGAAAATAGCAAACTTTAATAAACAATCTAAAATAGTATTCGATCCCCAATGAAAGTAAGATGTGATGTGACATTTAAACCCTAGCTATGTCAAGTACTCCACATTCAAAGCTTTATTTAATTCGTAGATCATGCATTAGTTACTAGATCATGTGTGAATCAAAAGGGAACCTTTAAACTCACTGATACAATGCATCTCCATCTGTGCCTCCACTATCAACCAGTTAAGTCTTAGTGGTAGAAATCTGATAGCGTTATATTTTGAAATCTGCATTTATCACCCGTATTAACTAATTTAAATGACTGGTAGTATCTCCCAGTTATATTCTTTCAATTCCTTTGTGTGATCCCACACTACACAACAAGGAATTCAGAACCAATGGGAGAACGATGCCACCAGTCTAGGTGAAGCATCCGAAGTCTAGTTAGTATTAAACAGTTTTCTTAGCAAGCATTATAGGTATGGGTTCACTTATGGATTTACGTTTCATTTGTATATGTCTGCACTCGATGCTACTCTGTATATTTGTTTAAAGGGAGTTTTGATTACAGGCATAATGCCTCCAAAGAAGCCATCCACCAGGAAATCACCACAGGCATCAGAGCTGCAAGAATAGGAAATAGGAGAAATCTCCTCCACAACAGTTATAGGTATGGGTTCGCTTATTGCTTTACGTTTCATTTGTATATTTCCTCACTCAATGTTTCTCTGTATATGTGTTTAAAAGGAGGTTTTGATTGCAGGTACAATGCCTCCAAAGGCTTTCATCCACCATGAAATCACCATGGGCACCAAAGTTGCAAGAATAGGAAATAGGAGAAATCTCCTCCACAACAGTTTCAAGATGGCTAGAGTTCACTTTTAAGATGGTGTCCATCATTAAGGCGATCACCAAGTAGCCCTTTGTCCAACCCGTAGATTTCGGGGATATAGAGGCAAGAGTTGGAGAAAATACGATGTTTCGTTGTTGGGAAGAAGTCTTCAAGAAGATCTAAGAGAGAAGAGCCTCTCAATATACCAGACAAAGGGACCCCGGGATAATGAATCGAAGGACGCAGGTCCTCCCAAACATCTGTAGGTATTATCTACACATGGTGGCAATCCAAATTTAGTTTTACCTTAAGGCCGAGCTGTTAAAGTGGCTCATTGATCACATCGATGCACATAAATATTCGATTAATGATGACAATGGTGAATGCATCGGGCTTTTCCTGCCATCGGAAGTTCAGAAATACTACAAAATCAATAGTTCCGAGAAAATTTGAGCACCGATTTCATGGCCGAATGTGCCTCTCATGACACTAGTAAAATTGGCATCCTAGTGGAGGGAAGACAAGAAATTCATCAATCAAACTTCTGGCTAGTACCCAATGGTCAATCTCAGGAACCATATGCCTATCTCATGACCCTTCTCTACAGATTGCATGGTGAGAAAGACTGCTCCAAATTTTCAAAGGCATGGATACCATTAGCATACACCATAGAAATTTTAGGGAGAAACTTCAATTGGGGAGCAATAATCTCAAAACAGTTGAGCACATGCATAAAACAATCTTAGGCGCCAAAGGAAGGAGATACACCATCCTTCTACATGATTTGTATCTACAATAACATCAGCACTGCTCCAGGAACGCTTTTGCTGGGATGAACTTGAATTGGCACCCTTCGGAGCTTGCAGTGCATGTATACTACAACATTTTGTGGGAAAATAGGTACAAGAAATCCTATGTTGTTATATGTGATCATTTTATTGCACCCATTTACCTTTTACTCTTTAAAAGAGAATTCCCTAGATTATTAGACAAAGCAAAGAAGGTCATAGCCAAATTTGGTCACTGGTATTTAGACGAATGGGAAACCTACATCAGTATTTTTGGCACCATAGGGGCACCACATTTATTACCCCTCTATGTTCCCGACCAGCTAGTATTAGGAGAAATCTGATATCAAACCATCATACAAGGATACAATGCAACTTTAGTGAAAGACAAGAAGCGTGCTTTCATACTGTATGGATTCCATATCGGTTTCTGCATGGTCAAAGACACTGCGCATGCTAAACAACTTGGGCTGGGTCAATTGGAATTTCGGTTCCAAACTAGTCGATTTCACAAACACGATCCCAAGGGATTGGTCCTACAGCATGCGTCATAGGTATCATCCTATTGGCCTTATGCCCATGATTGGTTTGAGGATGAAATCTTCATTGAGAATGATCAAGACTGGGATATGGTGGAAACCAAAAAGGTTGATCCTAGAGGAACCAGGTTTAGAGCTTTGAGCTATGAAGAGCAGGCCACACTATTGGAGAAAGAAATTTAAAGAGTTGGACAAAACCCTGAAGCAACAGTAGCATATGAATTGGAGGAAGAAACAAATAACCCCCAATAAGACATTGAGGTCACAGAGACTGATCAGGGATCCCTAGTAGAAATCAGAGTTTTCCTTGAAGATCAAACAACTCAAGAAAGTGGTGCACTTTTATACCAACAGTCTCATCTACTAATGAAATGGGTGTAGGATAACCCACATCTTGCCATAAGTCCCAGAATTTCATTTACTATCCAGAGAGTTTCGACAGAACCTAGCAATCCTGGTCTCACAGCCGCCGATGGTACCAATGGGTCAGATAATCTTGAGTCTACGATATCGCTAATTGATCTCTCAGGAGAAGGAACAGCTCCAAATATGGGCTGGGTGTCGATAGAGACACAGGTGACCAACCCCTTGAACATGATAATACATATATACAAAAACGACGAGAGCACATAGACTTCTCATGGCACCCTGGTGCACATCCAAGAAGAAGAAGGTCCCGAAAAGACCTTTTCCCCAAGTCCCAGAAAGGTCTCTTCTATTGGGCCCAGGGTTCAGGACCAAGGAATCCCACAAAAGGAAGCTGAAGCTGAAGGTAATCGCCACACAGGAAAGTCCAATGAACCAGAAATATATGTAGGCTCAAGTGACGAGACTCCACAGAAGGACATCGATAGTTCCATGATCGATGAGAAAGTAAGTGACAAATCCATACACGACACCTCTATCCTGCCCAATACTCAGATCCCCAGTGAGAAACAAGTGGAAGTGGGATCTACAAGGTAGAATGAAGAAGTTTGAGAGCCCACTCTCGAAAAAATTTACACTGCGGGAAGCTTGGGAAACAATCTCACATGGGGTGATCAGCAAATACCAGACTCGGTAGATGAGGTCGCAGACATCTATGCGATCTCCTATGATCAAAAAACAAAAGCTATCATTCATAGGACTGTAAAGAAGATAAGAATCACCCTGGATCACTCCATCATAGTCATCACTGAGTAAAAGTTAATCGATACAGCAGACACCCATATGTCTGAGCTGATTGGTGTGGGAAAATCCATCTCAGAGGCTGCCCAGGACAGAGCCAGGAGAGATGAAAAGGAACTTTCTACTGCCCAAAAGGAGCTCGAACACTTGCGCCATCTTGTTGATTACTATAAGGGTTCTACACAGACAACTTTGTACTTAAAATATGAGTTCGGTAAAGGTTATGATGAGTTCAAGAAGGAAAGACAACTGTTAATCTCAAATATAAATGAGTTCCAGGAAGGCACTCTCATGGCACTTGCGACATGTAAGGAAATAGAGCGATGGTATGAGAAGGAACAACAAGCAGTGTAGAGGCTCGAGTTTATTGAGGAAATCCAGAAAGGCCAAGAAAATGAAGACCATGGGATTCATCTAGTAAGTAAAAGCAGTCTCAATCAAATGAAATGATCAACCGAATATTGGGCCAAAATGTCTCGAATCCCACATGAATAAATCTAAGAACAGTGGGCCAAATGTCAAAATCACTGGGATAAAATCAATAAAATAATGAAAGACATTGGACTCCCTGAGTATGGTACCCCTGATATATTTATCAACCTAAATTAAATAATCAAGTTGTGCACCAAAGAGGATGTGTCATGGGCCAAAGAATGTGCAAAGATCACCAATGCAAAGCCTGGGAAAATACAACAGTTTACAGGACATCCAATCAAATCCAGAGCCATACTTCAGAAGTTGAACTTGAGCCTCGCAAAATATCGGGTGTACATAGAAGAAATTAGGGGAATCTATGCGGCTCCAATGGAAAAACACAGGTTTCCATGGGCCAACACCTGTGAAGAACTCTTTATCAGATGCTCTGATTATGAAAGAGTCCACCCTTTTCAAGAAACAACTCGGATGGACTGTTGAAAGATGCCACATGGCGATCCTTGATTAGCTCAAATTGTATTTTACCATTAATTACTGTTAAGAATTTATATTATAAATAGGAACATCGACCGATGGTCAAAAATATCGATGGTTGTTGTAAGAACTCTTTTCTTTTGGTTGTTGATAATTATTTTGAGACTGCTACGAATTAAGAAGTCCTTCTGGACCAGAGACAAGCTATTTTCATTAGATGTATGTGATTGGAGTTGGATAAGAATTACTTCCTTTCCTGTTCCATAAATGTTGCAGTAAATGAGTAAGAGCAATTAATTACGTTGTCAAGTTATCTAGTGCAATGTTTTAATGTTTCTTGCTTTAAATGATGAAAGTAAATCATTGTGATTCTATGTGATGAATCTCTTGGTAGATGATTCTTTTTTCTTACCGTGACATTGATTACAGTTGTATTTCTTTCTCTATGCTAAGTAGTTTACCTTAGCTATGTGATGAATATCTCAGTAGATGAATTATTTTGCGTACCCCGATCTTGATAATATATGCGTCTTCTTTCTACTAAGTAGCTTTCTCAGACAACAGTTGGATGATATTTCAGTTAAAGTATTATTACTAAGCCCCTTTGGCATATGATCATTGTTTGCATGTTCAAGCATCGGGTTATCCAAAGCTTGACCCCTTCCCAATAGTTAAAACTCTTTTCCTATCTTCTTCAAGTTGGTTTATGATGGCTTGAATCTCTTCTACTTACCCCACCTAAGAGAAAGTACAGAAAAAACTATTTTAACCGAAGGAAGAGCATTCACCAAAAAACACAAAATCTCATCGATAATTTGGCCAGTTTGTAAGATCTGGAGAACCATTCCACTCCAAACACTGTAGAGTATAATTGGGCCTCGGTGGTGGGTTTGTTTCCTGCTGTTGAATCAGGGGATTTAAGCCCCATCAACATAAGGGTTTGATCATTTCAGCGAAATCAGGGGTGAATTTCCTCACAAAATTGATTTTACCAAAGAATGATTGCATAGCCTTTTTGTTGTGGGGTAATGGGAGCTGAGATATAGACCTAATCCATTCTGGGTCTATGTGAATTCCTGCTTGAGATATAATATGAACTAGCAATTTACCTTCCTCGACACCAAAAATTGTTTTCTTAGGGTTTAAGGATATACTGTATTTCCTACACCTTAAGTGTTGGATGTGATCTTCTTTGTTCTTTGAATACACAGTCACATCGTCCAAATAGAATACTACACACTTATCGATTAGTCCCCAAAATGCTACATCCATGGCCCTTTGGAGGGTCTCCCCTGCACTGATTAACCCAAAGGGCATACATTTATAAGTGAAGGTTCCCCACTTTGTTTAGAAGGTAGTCTTCAAATGGTCTTCCTATGAAACTAGAACTTGGTTGTAACCTAAAAAACCATCCAGCAAGGAGAAAATATCATAGCCAGACATAGTTTGCAAGAGTTTCTCCATTGGTGGGACTGGGTAGTTGTCGTTTTCTTAAGCTCTATTGAGGTTTCTGAAATCTATGCATAGGTGATTTCCCCAGACTTTTTCCTCATAGGAACCAAATTTTCTACCCATGCAAAGTGTCTAACCTATAAGATAATCTTGGCATCTAGTCGTTTCTTTAACTCCTAACACATGAGAGGCTCCAAGGATGGGTGGTACTTCCAGAGCTTTTGTTGGAAGGTTTTCACTTCACGATTTAATGAGATAGTGTGTTGAATGATACTAGTATCATAAGTTTTTAGATCTCGGTAGGACCATGCAAAAACATCTTGATATTGTCTGAAAAGTTTGAGATAGGCCTTCCTTTCCTCTTTAGATATTGTCTTGTTGCGATTTATATTCTTGGGGTTTTTCGGGGTTCCTTGATTTATAGTTTCTTGCATGGGTCAAGAACTGCCCGTCTTTGTGTTCTTTGACCCTTTAAATATTTCCCTTAGGTAAAAAATGTTTTCTAGATTGGATACTCCCTTTGGTATCATGTGATACCTTGGTTTGTCAGTCGGTTGATCTGTATGAGCATCGATTTCTGCTAATTGCTCCTGGAATACTTCATCGCCAATAGACAAGTCTTTAAAATTATCCTGATTGGTCAAAAAGTTTCTGATCTGTTCATCTCCTTCAAAGAATTTCCAATTAGAAATTTTATTAGGCAGTGATGGTTTGTAGAGTAGCTCCACAGTGAATCAAGAGGCTTCATAGTCTTCTAGAGGGGATAACCTTGAGGCAGTGGTGGCCAAATAATTAACAAGAGTGTTCTGTGTTCTGGGGATCATTGTAATGTTGAAGGCTTCCAAATGTTCTATTAGTCTATGCACTTCATGTTGGTAATTCCTCAGGTGGGGAGAGTTGCAATGTATAGTCTTCCTTAATTTTCTAACGATGATTTCATAATCTCCAAAAACCTTCAATTATTTAACATTTAATTCCATGGCCTTCTTTATCCCTTGTAATAGAGCTTCATACTCAATGGTGTTGTTTGTGCATTCGAATTCTAGTCTACAGGACATTAATTGTTTTTTACCTTTTGGAACATTGAGGATGCACCCTGCCCCTGACCCTTCTTGTGACTTAGATCCATCGAAGTATAAGGTACAAACTTGTGGGAAAAACCTATCACCTTACTCTCTCTTATCACTTTCCTCCTTTCCTCATATTTGTTTCATGGTTTCTAATGCATGTTCCTGACATAAGAGGGTTTCCTCCGTCGTTGTTGGAAAATTTTCTTGAAAACGTATTTCAGAGTTTTGAGTAAGAGGGAAATCAGATGAGAGGGAGGAGAAATTCCTGAACTCGAAGTCACAGGAATAATTTCCTAGAACGGGGAAATCTGTCGGTGAGGGTTTGTTAGGGGTTTCTAGTTCGGTGACAGTATGTTTTAGATATCTTTCCCTATCAATTCTGATCATATTCGTGTGTCCCTTTAATGATAGCCAAAGGTGACCCAAGTTTTTACTAAAGTATCTATTTAACTTCTTGGACTAATATCGAATTAGTAGCAATCCATAAGCTTCTAGGATATATACTACAATGATGTAAATTACTTGAACAAATTTTGGGTGAGTCGCCATTCTGATCATTACATATTTGAGTTATCCCATAACTTTTACCTAGATTTTGTCTAGTTGCATCATGTTTATCACTTTTGAGAGGCATTGCATTTAATTTCTTGCATATAGACAAAGGAATAACATTATAGGATGCTTCTGAGTCAACCAAACAGTTATGGAGGTTTATGTTGAAGACTTCAAATGTCAAAAGGAATGGTGGGACAAAAGGTTTTCCCTTCTTATCTTCAGAGAAGGCATTCATAGTTGGTTTATTTCTTAGATCCGTGGGATTTATATTTTCTCCTTGGTCAGTTGTTGTTGTAGGATTTTCTACTGATTTCAATGCTTGTAACATAAAGTCATTTTGCTGAGGGATTCTACACATGTCCATGACCAATATATTTTCCTTCAACGTTTTCAAATCTTCTACTATGTTATAGTCTAGCTTGGGAGATTCTCATGTATGGATGTTTATAGGATTTATTCGGGGGAAAAAAGGTGCTTTCGGGTGATAGAGAGATTGTTTTCTTCACAAATTTTGGTTATAGTAAGGTCGTTTGAGATAGGTTGACCCCTACTTTGTGTTTTCAGAGCCAAAACTTCTACGGGTGGTTCTTGAACCTCAAATAGGTCATCGGAAGACATTGGTAGGTCAAGGTCCCATACGAAAATGGTTGTTTCTTCTGTTGGATCAACTTCTTCCTGATCAACAATATTCATAACTGAGCTACTTGATTGTTCGGTTAGGGAAACCTCATCTAGAAACTGGCTGGCCATCAAATTCATGGTATGCACCCATTGTGGGCAGTCTCTTTCAGAGTGTTTCTCTTGGTGATAGGTATAGAAAGAGTCACAGGATACATTTCCCATATCGATGTTTAAGTTGAATGGGTGGGTTTCAATTGATTTGAAAGGTGGATTTCTTTCAAAAACGGGTTTATAGGGCCTCTGGCCTTGGTTTCCTTCCCCTGCACTTCTTTTCATGTTTATGATTTTGTTTGACAATTTATTAACCATGCGTTGTAGGTCTTCTATGTCTCCACTCCCCTTTTCAGGACCTTGTTCTGTTTGTTTTTCTATGGGTCTAGTCAACAAGAGTCCTCTCCTCAAAGGAGGTTGAACTTACTTCTTAACTAGTGAGACCTGGACTTCTTTACATCCCTTCATTTCAAATTATATTGTTTTGGCTTCTTCAAAACTCTCAAATAAGGTTGTTTTTGCATCCCTCTTCACAAAAATGGAAATAGAAGCTGGGAGAGCATTACAATATACTTCGATTTGAAACTCCTGAGTAGGTTTATATTCAAGTTAAAATTTGTTTAGGATAGTGGTGAACCGTTGATTAAAGTCTTTAACCTTCTCCTTTGAACTCATGGTGGCGATGAACAACTCATCGATCAAAGCTCCTGTAGTGGTTTCTTATACAAATTTATCTATAAAATCCTTTTGAAACTTCATCCAAATATTTATGGATCCTACAGGTAAGTTAAAATACCACATGGAGGCTGAATTCTCAAAATTATAGGGGAAAATCCTGCATACTACGTCTTCATGTTGGACATGTTATCACTCCAAGAAACTCTTTGAGGTTGTAAGTCAAAGATGCTTGGTAACTTAAAGTAAACTTGTTTTTGTTTTTTTGTATGTGTGGATCAATGGAATAACTCAACTACAATATGATATCCAGACAGTCAAAATGAATAATCAAATAAACCAATGCCCTCAAGGATCAATAATCAAATAATAGCTTTTAAGTGGGTGAAGAAGACAATGCTTATAAACCAGATTCACAATGATGGGTTTAATAAACAATGTAAGAAACTATTAATCAAGTTATGAACTGACTAATGAGATGACATTCATTTTGCAGTTAAAACAACTTGAATAAGAGTACAAAAGAAGGTTGGAAATTTGACATTAATAGAGAGAGAAACTTGTGATATGTATTATCATATGAAAATTCAGTTACAAAGGTGTAATTCCTGTATCGAAAATCGAACCCCCTTTTCTCATCAACAATTTGTGGCTTTATAGCCTCTACAATAGATCTCATATCCTAGAAAACTGGATCTGGATTTCTAAATATAGAAAACATAATGCAAAATTAAATACAATAGGATAACTAAAGATCTAGTTCATACGAATCGAGATGTCTTCAAAAGGTATTTGACATCTGGTATTTATCATTGATGTGCCTCTAATGTGTCAATGATGGGAAAGACACATGTCTTCAGTGACTGAAAGCTTTTACCAGTTGTGAGCAAAGTCTTAGCTGACCATGTGAGAATTTACCCAATATATCTCCACAAAATCTTGAAACCAAATGCTTCAAAATTTGGTGATTAATTCTTTGATACTATCTTATACTTTAAATGACCCAAATATCGCTTTGTCTGAGCTCTAAATCCCCAAAGTTTCTTCTCTATGGTTTCACCGGCTATTTTTTCTTGAAATTTGCTAGTTAGCTGGTGAAAGCTCTGCTTTTCAATGACTAACTGTTTGTAGATGTGCTTCCTATGATGATGAAAGCTCTGCTTTGGCCAAAACAAAATCTTCAAAATGGGTATACTCTGCCTCCATGGCTTCCATCTGTTCTCTTTGATTTTGGGATCACAAATTTGGAACTTATGTGATTTTCTCCTTCTTCAAGAGATAACTATATCTCTTTCAGATCTTAACCTCATTCTTTCAACTGCAAACTTTGTGTCCAACATCATTGACAAAGAATTTATTTTCCAATTTTGAATTTTTCAAGATTATCGATGGTAATCATCTTTCATCTCAAGATAGAATACCTTCAACTCATTAGATATGGATGAAGGGATAAGATGTTTGTCCAGAAGGTGTAGAATACCATCACAAATATTTATAGGCTTAGTCTCAACCTCGCCTTTCTATGATTGTATGTTATTGTCATCATTTCCTCATAATGTAACAGAGGCAAAGAGAAACCCTATTTTGTAGTTATCAATACCCTTCAAAATCTGCGAATACTGAAACAACCACTCATGTATTTATAATACATGATTATCCATATCT
>SNQJ01S0244967.1:9493-22719 GCA_010110895.2 Picea sitchensis
GGAACTTGCCTTCTCATTCAAGATCTTGGCACCAGCTCAAACACACATCTCCATGATTTTATGCACTATATGTTCACTATACATAGTCATCCTGTGTATACCTTCAATGCATATGCACCTTATACACAAACAACCCACGTATACCTTAGAAACTAGGGTTTATGAAGCTCCTGGAATTTTACTGTCAAGATCTCCGACATTGCCGAAACTTTGATGCATCCATGAGATCCTCCTCTTGCTCTCTTCCTCAGAATATATCTTCAATCATGCTCAAGAGATCCACACCAATAAGATGCTTTCACAAGAAGCTCTCCATCAATACTCCAAAAGATATTCACAAGAAGCTCTCCATTGAACCACAAAAAGAGATATTTTCCAGAGTCCATAGCTATCTTATTTATACTTTCATCATCTAGGTCACTTAACCTATTTTCCTTATTTTAGGGTCAACTACTTTCCATAAATAGAAATTTCTCCATTACTTTATCATTTAAATAATCTTTCTTGATTTTGTCACTTTTCTTTATTATTTAAATAATCCCTCTTGACTTTGTCACTTTACTTTATCATTTAAATAGTGATTTCTTCTTTTAGGGAACTTTGACTTCTTTGACCATTTGGGGCTTCAAGACAACACATGGGGGTCCTTCAACTTCCTCGGGCCATACCTCTCAAACCGTGAGGAGTTATGTGACATTCCACATACCACCGAAAATGTCACAACAAGAAATATCCATCTAGGATAGTTTCACCAACAAATTATTTGATATTCATCTCAGTATTCCACATACAAGCATGGGTCCTCACAACCACAACTCAACCGCAAAGCGTCTTCCCGTGAGGGTTTTCACCATAAGGGGACCACTTTGGAGTTCATCCATTTGTGCACCTTATCAATCATGATAAGAAAATAAGAGTCATCAAACTATGAATAATATATCAAAGAATCCATCTTCATCATCTATCAATGACAACTCATTGATACATCTTCATCTATGCATCTTGATCCATCTTCATCAATTGGTTTTTACTTGACATCTATCATTCTCAACAAGGATAATACATATACATTACATCAATTATCAATCAATCACTTGACATCAATCAATCAAACCATTGGCATAAATGACAACATGATCCAACAATCTCCCAAATAATCAAACCATTGGCATCAATGACAACATGATCCAATAGGAGCCTCTCACAATGTCATGCCCAAAGTTGTTATTGAAGAACTAGGTCTAGAGATTACTAAGCCTTACCAAGACCTGTATTCCTTTGATTCTAAGAAAGTAAAATGTCTAGGATTGATAAGGGATATGGTGGTTTCTCTAGCACAATTACCCATGAAGAGTGTAGTGATGGACATTGTGGTGGCCGACATCCCCCCACATTTTGGCATGTTATTATCCATAACTTGGGCTAAGAAGGTTGGAGGATCATTGCAAATGGATCTCACATATGCCACCATTCATGTTTTTGGTGGTGAGAAAAGGAGGCTATACAGAGAGGTAAGGTTAGCCTACATAGTCATTGATCATCAAAACTGAAGAAATCACCCCATTTATGTTGTTGAGGATGAGATGGGTTCGTTTTTTTTTCATTTAAATGACGATGAACCTAAAATGTCGTTCAGCCAATGCAGAGATCAGCCAATGACTAGTCAACATAATAGGGTGTGGAAAATGTATTTCGATGGCTCTTCATCGAAAGAAGGATTTGGTGCAGGTATTCTCTTCATTTCCCCTTCAGAAGAAGTTATAACCCTCTCTTATAAGTTGGAGTTTGAGACTACTAACAATATAAATGAATATAAATATCTGGTATTTGGATTAAGGGTTGCCAAAGACATGGCCATTGATTGTTTAGCATTTTTTGGTGATTATAAGTTGGTCATCAATCAAGTGAGGAATATATATCAAACTAAGCAACAGAGGCTCAAGAAGTATGGAAATGAGGTATGGGACCTAATTGATAATTTCTTTCTAGCATTTAACCTCTCTTTCATTCCTAGAGAACATAATTATAGAGTCGATTCTCTAGCCTTAGCTACCAGCACGTTCAGGCCTCCCATTGGACCAAATATTAAATATCATGTGGAAATCAAACATAGAATATCCATACCAAACAACATAAAGCACTGGCAAGTATTTAGTGATGATTTGGAGTTACAGATATTTCTTCACACTATTGACAAATTCTCCAATATCTCAATTGATCAAGAAAGTCAAGAAGATGAAAATGAGGAATTAAAAGGTCAACAAGCCTCTCATATGCTGAAGATAGTGTCTGGTCATAATATTGTAGAACTGAAAACCAGCCATATTCCAAAAGGACTAGTGCCTTTGGAAATATTGTTCGACAGTAATGATGTTTACAAAGGAACTACCATGAAGGATCAAGAAGAAGAGGTGACATAATGAAATACTGGGACCACTAAGAGTCCCAAGATCATCAAGTTTTCCAAAGAATTAGTTGCAGAACAAAAAGACAGGTATTTCAGCCTCATTAAAAGGTTTGTTGATACTTTTGCATGTTCCTATGAAGATTTGAGGACATTTGATACTAACATCATCCAGCATAATATCCCTCTAAAAGATGGCTCCAAGCCATTCAGACAGAAAATTCGACAATTTAATCCCATGTTAATGTCCATAATTGAGAAAGAGCTAAAAAGAATGTTGGATGCCAATATTATTGTACCATTGAGGTATTCAAACTAGGTGGTGAACTTAGTACTTGTAAGGAAGAAGAGTGGGGAGATATGCTTGCGTGTTGATTTAAAAAATCTAAACAAGTGTTCTTTGAAGGAAAATTACCCCCTCCCCAAGATGGACCATATTTTATAGAGGGTGGTAGGTGCACACATAATTTACTTGTTGGATGGATACTCTAGTTATAACCAGATAGTGGTTTGTGAGGAAGATAAGGAAAAGACAACATTCACCACCTCGTGGGGAACATTCATGTATGACAAGATGCCCTTTGGGCTCATGAACGCAAGGGCCACTTTTCAGAGGGCCATGGACATAGCTTTTGTGGGGGATAAAGAAACATTTATGATCATATACCTAGATGACATTACCATTTTCTCCAAGTCTAACGAGGAACATTTGCAGTATTTGGAGAAGGTCTTCAAGAAATGCAGGAGGTATGGGATATCTCTCAATCCTAAGAATTCTCACTTTTCCATGGCAAAAGGGAAGCTCATGGGCCACATCATATCAGTGGGAGGCATAAACATTGATCCAAAGAGGGTTTGTGCCATTCAAAAAAGTGATATCCCAAAAAAAAAAAATAATGTTCAGTCTTTTATTGGTAAGAAAAACTTCCTTAGACATTTTGTGCCTAATTTTGTTGAAATTTTGAAGCCTATTACTAACATGATGAAGAAAGATGTTGTGATAAAATGGTCCTCGGAGGAAAAATCATATTTCCAAACAATCAAGAAATATTTAGTTGAAGCATCTGTATTGGACAACCCTAACTATACCAAATATTTCTTGATCTTCTCCTTTGCCTCAGAGGAAACAATTGATATTGTACTTCTGCAGAAAAATGAGGAAGGGCACGAGAATCCCATAGCCTTTTTTAGCATATCCCTCTGAGATGTTGAGCTCAAGTATGATATACTAGAGAAGAAGGCTTACGCCCTGGTCAAATCACTCAAGGCCTTCAGGGTTTATGTGATACAGTCTATTCTAACAAACTTTGTTCCTAGCAGTAGTGTCAAAGAGATTATGTTCCAACCAGATAGTGAGGGGAAAAGAGGAAAATGGATTGTCAAACTTTTGGAGTATGACATGCACAGAAATCCCACCAAGTTGATCAAGGGGTAAGGATTGGCCAAATTGTTATCAAAATCAAACTGCAAGGTGCTAGAATTGCATCATATCTTCACCCAATCATATACAACCAGCATATAGCCTAGACAAGACAACTTAAAGGTTTTTGAAAAATATTCCTCTTCACCTTGGTATAAAAACATCATCTATTTTCTACAACATTTTGAATGTCCACCAAATGTGAAGAAGACAAAGGCCAGGTCTCTCAAATTGAAAGCCATCAAATTCTTCATTTCAAATGAGAACCTGTATTGGAGAGAACCTACAGGTATCCTGTTAAGATTCCTTGATGAAAATGAAGATAAACAACTCACATTAGAAATGCATAGAGGAGTGTGTGGAGGGCACCAGCATTGGAAGGCCACAATGCTCAAGATATTGAGGGTAGGATATTACTGGCCCACTGTTTTCTCTAATGTGTTTTCCACTATTAGAGCCTGCAATGAATCTCATATTTTCACAGGGAGACAAAAGTTACTATCACTGCCCCTGAAACCTATCCAAGCCAGCATTTCATTTCAACAATGGGGATTAAAATTCATAGGAGAAATAAATCCACCCTCTAGTGGACAACACAAGTGGATCCTCAATTCCACCGACTACTTTACCAAATGGATTGAGGTTGTGCCCACCAGGAATGCCACTGACAAGGTAATTATGAATTTCCTGGAAACTAATATTTTTGCCAGATTTGGTTGCCCCAGCAAGCTCGTAACAGACAACGCCCAAGCATTGAAGTCCAAATCCATGATTGACTTATGTGGCAGTCACACCATTTCCTTGACACATTCCACACCCTATTACCCTCAGGGAAATGGCCTGGAAGAATCATAAAACAAGACTCTCATCAGAATCATCAAAATGTTGTTGACTAAAAGAAAGAAATCATGAGACTCTAAACTCAAGTATGCCTTATGGGCTGATAGGATTAGAACTAAGAAGTCTCTAGGAACCTCACCATTCCAACTTGTTTATGGCATAGACATTGTTTTTCCTACTCAGCTCAGTATACCGGTCCTAAAATTCTTGCAGAAGGATATTTAGGATCCCAATGACATCCAATAGAGGATATTCCAGATTATAGAAGTTCAATAGAGAAGAGAAGCACTTGATTAGAGATTAGAGGCATACCAGAGCAATATCAAATCAGCCTTTGATAAGAAAACCAAGAAGGATATTTTTCAGGAAGGTGACCTGGTTTTGAGGTGGGATGCCAGAAGGGATGACAAGTCCAAGCATAGTAAATTCGACAACCTCTAGTTTGTCCCTTTTAAGGTGATTGAAGTTCTAGACAACAACACGTTCATCCTACACAATCTATATGATACAAAGATCTTTGGAGGCCTAGTAAATGGGCTCTTCCTGAAACACTACTTTGTTTGAGGAAGGGGGAAGGTCCCTCTTGTACCATAGACGCTTTCCTTTATTGTTTCTTTTGATTAGTTAGTTGTGTGTGAATAAAGAATCCATATCCCAACAAGGCATTGGGGTGTAGTTTTAGTTTTAAATTCAATAAAATGCATGGCTGAGGGACTGTAATAGATACACAAGGCTGACAGACAAGAAATAAAGGTAAGTGATGAAAGGTAAGAGCAGTTATATAATATCAAGGCACCGATCTACAGTTCTTAGAACCTCACAAGGATGAGCTATGCCCAGTTAGAGACAATGTTCTAACCTAGGTATGCATCCCCTGCCTCTCCTCTCTTTTTCATATGCCTTCATCACATTTTCCTCTTCTAGTTGGTTAATTCATTTTCCCACTATTGAGTGTCTTGGCCCTTATTCGTATTTTTAGTCTTTTCACATTTTTTTTATGTCTTTTTCTTGAAGAGATGAAACATATGTCGTATTTGGTTCAAATTTATTATCATCGTGTTTTCCATGGATTGATATCACCATAAGTTTCCCAAGTATTTTTGTATGTATAGGGAATTCCTGTGCCCACGACGCAACGATCTAGTGCAACACATTTCGGGCTCAGACTGTGGGAACAAATAGGTAAATTTTCAATGATAAATATCCACCAAGAAAATCATATCAACGATTGTCGTCCATTCGGGGATGTAGAATTGCACAAATTTTAAAACCTAGAGTCATCAGAAGACTCGAAGCCTGAATTGTCAAAGACCCGAAGAGAATCTGGGTCGTTCATATATCATGACACGCGACGATAGATCATCTACTTCGACAATATTTACTTCGGTATTTTTCCAAGAAAAACATTCAAAAGTCCCGAAGAGCCAAAGACTTGAAGAACTGAAGTGAATCAGGACCATGCATCAACAGATACATGTGAAAGCAGATCATTCACTTCAGATATTTTCCTCCGGGAGATTTTTAGGTTTCACATTCGAAAGTACCGAAGAGCCAAGGACCTAAAGTCCCAAAGTAAATCTATACCATCCATCAGACGGAGCACGTGGAAACCAACAGTTGAGACACGTGGCACACTCATGAGGTAGGACACATGGCATTCATATCAGGTCATTTGGTTGTTTCATTTGCCCATTTCCTTATGACACATGTCACCGTTCTTTCCAAGACACCTCAGCACCCATGACATTATACGACATCAAACCACCACGTCACTTTGGAGATTTTCCTCTGGGATATCTTCGCACTTAACATTTGAAACTCCCAAAGACCAAACTTTCGAAATGAATCTAGACCGTTCATCCATCATGACACATGGCGAAAGATCATTCACTTCATAGATTTTCCTCCGGGAGATGTTTCATGTTTCACATTTGAAACTCCCGAAACCTGAACTATCGAAGTGAATCTGGACCGTTGATCCCAGGTCAACATGAACCGTCGATCCTTGTAGCAGGTAAATTTCACCCAAATCTCAGTTCATAATCAGATCGACGACTATAGTTCATTGCGGGGACATAAAATGCCCAAACGTTAATTTCCAGAGAGGTCCCATAATTTAAACCATGGTTTTTTTGGTAGGGTACGTGGCAGCTTCTTGTGAATTGTAGGCCCAAAGGCGGTCTAAATACAAACCACCCTCAACAGCCCCCGTAATCACATGCTTGAATGACATCATATCACCATGTCACCTCACACATCATCTCCCCTCATCCTACTCACTACCCTCGCTCCCCTTAACACTTGAAACTTGTCCTCCGTTAAATCCCATGCTCTCCATATCAATGATCCTCAAGAACTCGAGCCCCCCGCTTTCTAATACGCTTACCACCTACACCCCCCTTCGAGTTCCTCTTGGGATGTTTTTCAATACCACTCCCTCCCACCTTTCACCACATGTTTTCCACTCACTTCCCAACCTATATACTCCTCCTCTCCCTACACTCCACCTGTATCCATCACTACTCATCATCTACCCTTGCGTTCATTCATCCCATCTTTTGATCGGATGCTCGTCTCCACGTTTCGCCTCATGTCCGATGGGCCGATAACCATTCCAACAAAGCTATTTCACATGAGTAGATGGAAGCTGGAGGGGTCCATACAGAGTGCGCTTGGCTTCAAAAATATCAGGCATAGACAGAGAGATAAGTCTTAGTCACAGGTCCATGCAGATTAGTTCCAGAAACACTTCAACAAGCTCTACACATCCAACTAGTTATCTCCAGTGGCCTCCAACAACTCACTAACATGCCATCATTCAACACAGAGCTCTTCTCTGTCACTCTAAGACCTATTTTTAGCCACTCAGTTCTTCCAACACATGCATCATTTCTATCGCAAAGACAATAGTATATTCATTTGATTAAGTCCATCATTTTCCTAGATTATATGCAAGAGTGGTCTTCTGTGTGTGATAAGAACCACACTTGTTGTTTAATTATGATATCTTAGTGAAGTTAATTTTTTTTTTACAAATAGTTCCCTAGATCGAGGTCTCAGTCCCCTAAGGATGAGAGCCTTTGCAACTCTTTTAAATACTTAGTTTTTGGATATTGCAAAGGTTGGATTTTTTGGGGAAGGAACAACAATACAACATTGGTTGGACCTGTTTTAGGCATGTATTAAATCTCTCTACTTGGTGAACATACTCTTGATGATAGTGTTTCATTCAACTCTTCATGTGTTTTCATTCTTATCTTGAATACAATTTTTTATTTGTGCAACGTACATTTCATTTCCTTTCAACTATTGTATGACTTATGTTTACTGTAATATCCCTCGGCCGAACCCAAATTTAAATATACTCCAAGTATATTTAAGCTAGTGAGATGTTTAGACATCACTTTGTAATACACTTTCATGGCATGGTGCACGCATATACTGCGCAGTAAAGGGATGCAATGTACACATTTCTCAATATTGCGCATAGTAACTAAAGTGCATGCAACCTTAAAGACAAAGGATACAACACGCAGTAACTAAGTGAGCGCAATATTAAGGTCAGTGAACCTTTGTGTATATAATATGCATTATAGGCTGGTGAGCCAGTATTATAAGACATAATGCTTATATTTTGGTATTAGGCCGGAACGCCTAGATGTCAAGGGCCAATGCGCCTACTTTGTACATGAATCATGATTAATATAAAATACATCACTGCGCACAGACCGATGATGATAAAAGAGATGGGGGACTGAACTTCACCAGTTAGGGAAAGGGAGGGCCAAAAGTCAAGGGAATATTATATTAATATTTCCTAAAACTTAAAGTATGGATAATTCTTTTATCCTAATTTCTAAAGTTGGGGACAAGTGGACCAAAGTAACTTCCAATATGACAAGTGTCCAGATGGGGACATGCATTCATATCATGGGGAAACATAGATTATTTGGTGACTTCTCACAGATACCTTACCAGTATCCTGACCACCATTATTTCGCACAAGGACTTCCACGAAGATTTGATAGTGATTCTCTTCCACACTCAGTTATCCAGTCAATGTCTCCATGACCATTTCACTCATACATTCCGTTATCCTTGAGACATCCATTCCACCTTTCTAAAACCTGTTTTCCTATCCCTTTTGGTTAGTGTACCTGGTTAGCTTGGAGTGGGATTGAAGAAGCGGGTTGTCAGGCCCGTGATCAATTCTCTGGGCGAGAGAATTGTTGGGGATTGATTTTCGTTGGTGCTAAACTCCAGCTACAACTCTCTAAGACTTTCATTCTTGCCTGTTGCTGAAGCCCTGGAAGGGAAGTGGTGTAGCCGAGGGACTGTTGAGAAGAGAAGGGGCACACTTACTTGGGTGGGACAGGCATGTGGGGAATGAGAGGCTATAGGCTCTTAGTTGAGTGAGCACCTGAGATGAAGTCTTTCCTATTGTCCATGATCCTTAGCCTGGATAGGAATCCCTTTACCCTGGGTGGAGTTCAGTCCCAGCTCGGGGGTGATTCACTATTGATAGTAATGAACTGTGTAATCTATGGCTGGGAGGTTTGTGGACAGTCTGTAAGCAGTTGGTGATAGTATTTCTAAGATAAGTACCAATTGTGTGATATATGGATATGTTATTTTGTTATTTGCATGCCCATGTTATGATTTTATCATATATGTGACTATGAATGCTTCTGTGCTTATGGGTAGTTTCTTGTAAATGATGCATATTGGTAATTACTGTTATTTGTAATATAAGAGTCATGTTACAGAAATTAATTGTTTGTTTATGTTTAGATGTAAAGCTTCCACGAGTGTGTTGTATGTATATGTTTTAGTTGCATGTAGTTTAAAGAGTAAATATAGGTGGCATTGCTTAGTTGACTACTAGGTATGCTACTGTATGTTCCGTAGTATGGGAATGAAAGTGTTCCCTAGAGTAGCATGTTCCTGGCCTGATGGCTGGGAATGTTACCAACTGGTGTAAGAGAATGAGTAGTTTCTCTGGAGTGGTGTACCCTAGCCTCAGGTTGGTTGAGGGGATCGTTACGGTATGGTATCAGAGCGTCAGTTCAACATTGAGCTTGGATGGACCAGAAGGGTGCAATCAAAGTGAATATTCACATAAAAGTAACTTCAAAGTGACCCGAATTAGAGTCATAGAGAGTCCTTGGAAAACGTTGGCGTACGGGTATGTGTGGTAAATTTAGCACCACACGGGAAACCATGGCGTGCCAGTGTGTGCGGTAAATTGTGGTATCACGCGGAAGATTATTATCCATAGATGCACACGCTGAAATTAGCCTTGCGCAGTAAACACACACATAGTAAGGTGCACATGGGGTGCGCAAGTATTACTTAACGCAAAGGATTTTTGTTAGTACGTGCATAAGTATGAGTATAAGTTGTTTCACGACAATGTATTTAGTAGTATGCGTAGATATTTGAGCGCGAAGGAATATTTTAAACTTGACATGGTGCATGCATAGGAGGAAAATGCATGTGGAATATCGGTGCACAGTGGATATTGGCACACAACACTAGAATAGTGCACGTAAGTAGTCGGTACGACGAAGAATAAATGCATAGTATATTTAGGTGCATGGAGAAGTGTTTACCTTGTAATATTTCTATGCATGATAATATAAATGAACAGGTCAAATTAATGTGCAGGAAGTCACTTGGAAGGCGAGGAGTCTGAGTTTAAATTGCATAATAATAAAAGAAAAATAAACACCTAACTGCATTGAAGCATTAATTAAAAAGAATTCCGAATTTTAATTTCTTCCGATTTAGACAGATGAAAATAAAATATAAGATTACAAGAAAATAATAATAATAATAATAATTATTATAAAAGAAAACAAGAGTCATAACATCACCAGATAGAAATTGTAATAAAACAATCTAAAATCCGTTTCTGTATGTATATAATCATATTAATCACAAAAATACAAAAGGGTGATGACAAAAGTTAGCCTGTTGTAAAAAGGGTCGTTGAAGAACAGGCCTATCATCTCTGGTACTCTTTACCTCCGCTACTGGCTATTCAAAATTCGTTGAGACATGCTTATTTTAGTTGAAGATTTACTTCATATTAGCGATCTCCTCCTTTAAAGAGGATTCTAACTAAACCGATTTATTTTTTCCAACACTTTCGACCGCTTTAACCGTAGATTCCTCTTTCTTATGCCGCTTACTCCTTTTCTTCTTAGCAATTGGCCTGTTGATGACTAAATCCTTTATAGTGGGATTTAGTATGACCTCTGATCACTAGTCTATAACCGGCTCTGTGTGGAACTTAGTTCCTAGAATGTGCGCGAGGACCCTTTCCTCCTTATTCATAGGAAAGCCTAGCATGTTGCTCAAATAACCAATCTCACTCAACTTATCTTTGTCCATGTAAACCAGGTTGGGGATACTTAAATGTGTCTTTACAGAGAGCAGAAAGTTGATTAGGTGAAGATTATTATGGTTATGGATATGCAAATATCTTCATACTTGGGTAGTGGTAATTATAGAACTCCATTTACGAAGCGCAGACAGATTATGTATAAGGAGAGTTGGGTTTCCATGCTCGACCAATCCATTTCGAATGATTATCTTTTGAGTTCATTACATGGCGACGTTCAGCTGATGTCACATGGCTACGAAGTACCTAACGAATGGAGCAGGGTGATCTAACTAGTCATTGCCCGCTCCATGTGTGGTGGATTTGACATGTTGAGACATGTGATACCGCGTCTTGGCGAAAGTGGTTTTGATAATACCACCTTCTTGCGCAAGTGTATCTCAGAAGGCACTATGCGTCAGCATTCTCGAGACTTGGGTCTTATCTAGAATTGTCGTGGTGATAACACTAGGAAACTGGGAGTGATAATGTTGATGTGTATGTTGAATCAAAATGGTGCATATTCTCATGAATTGTTGATTGGTTAGTCTGATTAGTTTCGATGGCTGCACGTTTTGTAGAATTAACAATGACTTGGTCAGGACAAACCAGATAAGAGTCTGTAGGAATGGAAAAGGCATAGGGGAATTACAGTTATCCAAAGAAGAGCAGAGGGATGGATGTCCATTTTGGCATGGAAGGAACAAACTCCAACGGACATGGAGAAGAAAGGAATGAAGATATGAATATGGCTAGGACCATTAAGAATTTGCAGAAGGATGTCCAAAGCCATAAAGCTGATAATGAAAGGCTTATGAAATCCATAGAGTAGTGGTATGACTTCAACATGAAGCTATTGGAAGGTTTGAATAGAATAGAAAAGAAATTGGTTAAGGAGAGTGACTCAAGTAGATCCGAGAGTGACAAATCTTCAGAGGAGAAGAGAGAAGTAAAAAGTGTTAGTAGGCATCACCGTCATTCTCATAGACATTCCCATAAGAGAGAAGGGAACAACTCAAGTCTATCCCCTGTCATAAGGTATAAGAGATCTGGTGTGGATGAGCTGTGAGGAGAAATGAACAAAATAAAACCTCCTACATTTGATGGTGATCACAAGAAGCATGAAGATGTTGAAACATGGTTGCTAGGCATGAGGAAGTATTTTCAATTGCATAATTATTCTTCCTATGATGAAGGTAGAATCACTATCTATCAACTCAAAGGAAAGGCATCCATGTGGTGGGATCAACTTTTGCAGGTACAACACATTGTCGAGAAAAGTGTTACTTGGATAGAATTCAAGAAGTATTTTGAGAAGAAGTACTTGACCAAGAGATACTATGACAAGAAAATGAAAGAGTTATTTGAACTTAATCTTGGAAGTATGACCATAGATGAATATGAGAGAAGGTTTCTGGAACTGTTGAAGTATGTCTCTTTCATTAAGGATGAGACAATCAAGATTCAACAGTACTTAAGTGGATTTCCATCGTTCATCAGTGAAAAAATATAGTATGATGATACCAAGGCATTAGAAGAAACCATAAGGAGATTTAAATGCTTATATGACCGGCTGAAAGCAAGACTAACTTTCCAAAAGGCTTGGGAAGATAATAAGAAATTCAAGATGGATCAGAGAAAGAAGGGAGCTAAGCCACCATTCTTCATAAATAATCCACAATGGCAACAAATGCATAAGGAAACTAGAGTGGTTGACACAGGGATTCAAGGGCCAAGACAACCACCTATGCAATGTTGGGGTTGTAAAGGAGACCATAGGTTCAGAGATTGTCCTCACAGAGGTGAAAAAGGTAAGGTTGTTCATAATTTACAACGAGCTAAGACAGTAGAGGACATGGGCAGAAATGTGCCAAGGATTTATGCAGCCCTATAGAACAAGCAAGCAGAGTATCATTCCCACATGATTGAAGTGGAAGGTATGATCAACAACCAAACTCTTGCTATTTTAATTGATTCAGGAGCTAGCCATAGTTATATAGACCCAAAGATGGTGTAAAGTTTGCATTTACCAATAAGCAAGCATGGGAGTGTTAAGAACCAAACATCAATATAGCATAGAAAAACCTCAGGAAAAGTACTCAACGCCTTGAAAAAGAGATAATTTCAGATAATAAGCCTCTTCGAGGGGGAAACCTCCTTTTACCCCACTTAAATGT
>SNQJ01S0244968.1:0-13226 GCA_010110895.2 Picea sitchensis
TACCTAGTTCGAGGGGATCCACGATGCCGTGAGGGAAGACTGCGACAGTCGCTCACGTGATTCTAAGGGGTGCGCAATAAGGCAGGGGCCTTATTCCTTAGAATCCCTTAGTCTCCCACAAGTTCACCTAGCGAAGTGTTGACTCCAGGGGTTATAGATTCTACCAATCCGTCAAGTCAGCGAGTGGCACCCTTGGAGCATGTGGTGCATCCTGAAGGGCACGTCGCGGAAAAAATTGCAAATCAGCGAGTGGCACCCTTGGAGCACATGGTGCATCCTGAAGGGCACGTCGCGCAACGGAAGTAAACGAGGCGAGTGGTACCCTTGGAGCACATAGTTCGTCCTGAAGGGCACGTTGCATGGATGATGATGATGAGACAACTTAGATGACCCTAAGACCTTAACGCCTGATAAAATTCTTAAAACGACTCCCCTAATTGAATTGTCTCCTTGTTCAAATCAAAAGCCTAAATTAAAACACCTCTAAGTTAAATTTGACAAGCCCTAAGAAAAGATTCTTCAAAAATAAACTTGGGGCATAAGCTAAAACCCTCCTAGGTGTAAATTAAAGTCTTCCTAAAAGTAAAGGGGGTAAAACAAATGAGGGAATTAAATTAAGTGAAACCCATGGCTTTTAAATGATGAAGAAGAAATAAAATTTATTAAAAATGTGGGAGTATAACACCCTTGGAGCATGTGGTGCATCCTGAAGGCACGTGAAAGAAATGCAAAACCAGCGAGTGGCACCTTGGAGCACGTGGTGCATCCTGAAGGGCACGTCGCGCAACGGAAGCAAACGAGGCGAGTGGCACCTTGGAGCACATAATGCAGTGCGTCCTTAAGGGTACGTCGCATGGATGATGATGAGGAGACAACTTAGATGACCCTAAGACCGTAACGCCTGATAAAATTTTAAACGACTTAATTAAATTGTCGCCCTTCAAATCAAAACCTAAATGAAAACACCTCTAAGTTAAATTTGACAGTTTCTAAGAAAAGATTCTTCAAAAATAAACCTAGGGCGTGTTAAAACCCTCCTAGGTGTAAATTAAAGTCTTCCTAAACGTAAAGGGGGTAAAATAAATGATGGAATTAAATTAAGTGAAACTCACATGGCTTTAAATGATGAAGAAGAAACAAAATCTATTAAAAAATGTGGGAGCATAAAAGCCAGGAATTTAAAAATATACATGGAAAGATTGAAAACCATTTATCTTTTGGGTTCAAAAAAATAACAAGAGAGAATTAAATACAGAATAAAAGAGAGTAAAATTGGAGGGAGTAAATTCAATCTATAATTTAAGGAGGATTACATAAAATTAAGGAGAAATTCTAAGGAGGATTGAGGAGTAAATTAACGAGTAATTTAAGGAGTGATTACGAGCAAATTAAGGAGAAATTTAAGGAGGATTAAGGAGTAATTTAAGGAGTAAATTACCAAGATTATGAGTAATTTAAGGAGTAATTTAATGAGCGATTTGGGGGAGTGAGAGAATTGAGTCTTTAATAATTAAAAGAAATTAATTTTGGAGAACCAGGAGGCATGTGTGACACTCTTGGACGGTGGAGACTGTTAGAGGGTTGGTCATTAAAAATTAATTAATTAATGATTTATGAATTAGGTCAGTCTCCAAATTCTATGCTGAGGGAAAGGAAGAAGAAGGGGATGAAACGGTTAGCGTAACGTTACGCTACCGAACTGTGGCTTCTGACGGGTTGCTTGTGAGGGAGCTGGGTATATCTCAGCTCAGGATTGGAGTGGTAGCTCAGCCGTGGAGGCGAGCTGAGACGCTAGGGACTATTCTGGTTCTTGTGTGGCCCCTTTGGTGGCCTCGGGGCTAAGGGGGAAGTAGAGTACTCCCAGTAGCGTTGGGCTGAGGTACCGGTTAGCTTTCTTTGGTCGGAAAGCAAAGCGGCACGGAGCGAGGGAAGCGGCAATAACGAGGGGACGTCTCCAAGGAGAGTGGCACCATGATTTTAATGGTGAAGTAGAAAGCAGATTTATATTCGTCAAAATTATTGTTATTGGTGATAATAAGGATGAGATTTCATTACATTATGGCTCTATAATTTCGTTCCGCAAATGATATTGTAGAGTTTGTTTATATTCTGATCATGTGTCACCTTTAGTTATGATGCCATGTGTTTTTTCATTGATATGAATTAGGTGATGTTGTAAATTTCTTATTTGTTAAAAGAAAAAAGAAAAAAATTCCTATTGAACTTCGTTGTTCATAGACATAACGAAGGGTCGTTACAAGTTGGTATGGCTTTCTCCATCCCCTACAGTCGTATTTCTAACATACTTTTTGGAATCTTTAAAGATGGATGAACAATAATACCCTAAATTGAGTATTTTGTATGTTGTTCTCTTATCTGCAAAATGACCACCACAAGGTTTATCATGGCAAGCTTTTAATATTTATAAAATCTCATATTGTCTTACACATCTTCTAATTATGAGATCATATCTTGTATAAAAGAGGCCTCCATCAATCCATGTGTATCTAGCACTTTCTTTCATTTATCCTTTTCTTTCTTTGATGCAAAGAAGGAGTGTAACATCTCTAATGGATAAATAAGAAGTATCAACATACCACATGGAGTTATAACTGAAATGGAAAATAGGTGCTCATTAGGAAAACTATCCGAGACAGGAACAATCTCACCAGAATTTTTTAATCGAGATAGGAAATCAACCACTTGATTTTCTCCTTCCAGGTCTATTTAAGATAGTGATGTTGAATTCCTGCATCAATAATAACCATATTGTTATCCTTCCATTAGTAATAGGTTTTTTTTCATGAGATATTTTATGGCATAATGATTTGTATGGATAAAGACTTCATAATCGATGTAGTGATGAAATTTATTCACGGCATGTACTAATGCCAACATTTCCTTCTCAATGACCGTGTAATTCCACCATGGGCCAGGGTTAAATTCTGCTAATGAAGTAAATAGAATAAGCCATAAGATTTTCCTTTTGACCCAATGATTCCCCTATTGCAGTATCTGATGCATATGTAGAGATATGAAACAACAAAGCCCAATTAGGCCTCTCTTAAGATAGGTGTTGTTGATAGATTTTCCTTGATTTTATGAAAGCTGCTTGATAATTAGTATCCCAATGAAAATGTACATCTTGTGCAAGTAATTTGAATAATGGAAAAGCCATTTTACTAAAATTTTCAATGAACTTCTGCGAATACCAAGATATCCAAGAAAACTTCTCACATCCTTCTGATTGATTGGTTCTGATAAATTCACAATGATTTGTATTTTTCCAGGATCCATTGTAATCCCCCGATACGAAATATGATGACCCATTACTATTCTTCAGCTAACATCATGAAACATTTTTCATTGTTGAGAGACAAATTTGTTTCTATGCATATTTTTAGGACTTTTTCCAAATTTTCAAGGAATCATCAAAAGTATTACCATACACAAAAAAATCATCCATGTATACCTCTACACATTAATGTATTAAATCAACAAAAATAACCAAATCGCTTCTTGAAAGGTAGCAGGGGCATTACAAAAAAACCAAAAGGTAATACCTTATAAGCATTTGTACCCCATGGGCATGTAAAAGTAATTTTGTCCCGGTTCTAATGCTATTTTGATTTGATTGTATCCACTAAATCCATATAGGAAGGAAAATATACTTTTCCCGCCCAGTGCATCTAAGCCCTGATCTATGAATGGTAATGGAAAATGATTTCTAAGTGTTGCCTTGTTTAACTCTCTATAATCTACACAAAAATTTCCATTTTCCATTCTTCTAGGGCACAACAACTAATGGAGAACCCATTGACTGTCAGAGATAGGTAGATGAATCCTACCTTTAATATTTGCAATTCTTCTTATCTACCTCTTTCAATATTTGATTCATTCTTCGTTGTGGTTGCCTTAGAGGTCTTTTATCATCTCGTAGATATGATGAGTGCATGTCTGTGATGACCTCTACATATCAAGATATTCCCAAGCAAATGCTTTTATGACATTTATTCAATAATGCAATCAATTGTTCTTCCTAAGATGGTTCAAGATTTGCACCAATATTCAAATATTTCCTAGACCCATTTCAATTATTTTCTTTGAGCATTTGTTATTGAGATAACAAGAAAAATGCCATTAAATGATGATTCTAAAGAATGGATTGTGCAATTTTCCAGAAAATTTTGTCCTAAAACCTAATCTACAAATAATGTATTGTATGTTTCTCAATTGTTCTGATATATCTGGTTCAGAAATGAAATATTCTAACAAATCTTCATTATTTTCCTCACTAAAATCAAAAGATTGATTAATACTTAATATAGGTTGAATCACTTCTTCATGTTGGTGTTTTATTTCATCAAACCATGGAAATTGATCTATTACAAAAGGTTTTAGAGCAGGAGGATAAAGTGATCCGCTTCTCGGCCCATGAAATAATCATATTCCATGTTCTATAACCAATGAAAGCATCAATTGTGGACAACCAAGGTCTTCCAAGAATCAATGGATGGCCTCCTAGATTAGATTTTGGTTGAATAACTAAGAAATCTACTGGATAATTCCAAGAATCCAAAGAAACTATGATATCTTCAACTATACCCTCAGGAACTACTTTAAATCTATCAACTAATTCTAAGACAGTAGTGGTTGGTCAAAGATTTTTCAGATTCAAATATCTCATTGTCTCTAATGTCATCACATTGCTAGCTGCTCCTAAGTCAATTAATGTTTTAGAGATTGAAAATTTGTTGATTTTTATTGTTACCATTGGAATTCTTGGGTCAACATATTTTTTCAATTGAAATAGTATTTGACATTAGGCCTGCTAAATTTCCAATTACATGAATTATTGGTGGATCCTTCTTTCTTTTGCCAATTTTCTTTAAACATAATTCCTTAATTGTTTTGTATAGATTGGGATATCTTGGATATCCTTCAATAAATGAATTTTCACACATACATTCTTTTTATAGACATCAAATCTCTTAAAGAGAAATTGATAGTTTTAACCAACCTTTCTGGAAAAGGTGGTGTTTGGGTATTTATTGTTTTACTCTTATGAATTTGATTGTCTATTGGTAATTTTTTTGTGCTAGGAATATTCTCTTCTTCTCAATTTGTTCTTATATAATAACAAGAGAGTCATTTTGTAAAACTTTCCCAGACCTTTAGTGGATGTTTTGAAGAGGAAGGATTGAGTATGTAGAAAATGATGTTCCTTCATCATTTATATGGGTTTTCCACTTTGTTATTAGGATTTGGATATTGGCTGGGATGGTAACTGAGCTGGTCTGTGGAGTTTGCTAGATGGTAGCTGAAATTTTGAGGTTGGCTAGTTGTGGTGCAGTAGTGATTGGTTTGTGAATATGAATTTTGTGGTTGATTCTCACTGAATTGTTGATGAGGAAAGGGTTGTTGTTGGTATTAGTATGGCTGATTTCCATAAGCATATCCTCGCCAACCTTGGAGTGGAGGTTGGTTCTTTTGTCTCCTTTAAGGAGGCCAAGATTTCCAAGTCATAGGAGAATTCCATGAATTTTGAATAGGACATTGAAAATTATGAGGAAACTGTTGAGATAACTGAGGAGAAAAAATTTTGAGACATACCAGAAAACATGGTTGCCAAGGCTTCCTTTGTGCTAAGTAGTAAAGAGATTACATCCTTGTCCTTCTTCCATGTGAGTAGCCTACAATTCTTTCAACTTTGGAAAATCATCAGTTTCATGGTTATCTGTACACAGTCCACAAATCTAAATGTTGTCTAAAGGATAGTCTTTTAATGCATGTTTCTTCCTACACTTAGCACAAAAAAAAGATGGATAATACTTGATCTTTTTCTTATCCTGCTTCCTTTTAACTTTTAATGTCAATTTGTGAACCATTGTAATTCATGATATCGCTTTAAAATCCTCAAACAAATGCCCTAATTATGATTTAGCTACACCATTTGAAATTGATTTGGTTGCCTTAGTCACAATATCTCATTTTCCTCGACCTCTTTTAGCTTTTCCTCTTGAATATTTCTACATAATTCAGCAATTTTAGGAAAAGGAAAGTGAGAAATATCCCCTACCCCCATTAGATTAAGAGCATCCAAATTCTCATCTGAAATCCCTTTAAAAGATAGTACGGATGACATCCATAGGAAGATTAGTTTGCTTAGATTTCAGACATTATAGGAGAAATTTTTCTAGATATTTTCTGCTTTTGTCTTCACTTTGAGACATTTTAAAAATATCTTCTTTAGAGTATTTTTATTTACAATAGGGCTTATATTTAGCAAGAAAATGCATTTTCATGTCATCCCAATATAATATGGTTGCTTCTCCTAACGCCATGAACCATTTCAAAGCATATCCTTTTAAAGTTGCAAGAAATAAATGAAGTTTTTGAGCATAATTGGTATATCCATATGTTCGACAAACAATATAAAATTAAAACATGAAAGCGTCAAGATCTTCAATAGACATACCAAAGAAATTTGGAAGAGCATAAGGAGGAATATTCTTCATTTTTATTTCATCTCCTAAAAAGGGTTGTGTGCATCCACAATTGGAAATGAAAATGTAGCTTGTTCTTCTTCCTCCTCTTCTTTTTTTTTTTTTTTTTTTTTTTTTTTTTTTTTTTTTTTTTTTTTTTCCCCTTTACCCTTCTTTCATTTATTTTTCTTTCTAATTCCCTTTCACGTTCTTTTACTTTCTCTCTCTCCTCTCTCTTGTCCTGTCAAATTACATTAAAGAAGTCTTTGTAGTACAATCAAATAATTTCTATTGGAAAAAGAGGTTGTTCTATTTTTGTTTTGTTTTCCCAACAAAGGATGTTTCCTGATCAGGTTTGTTTCTTCTTTACTTCATGAGCCAACAAATGTTTTCTTTCTATAAGAGTTAACCTTTTTCTTTGTCTTGAACGTTGTTTTTCTTCGAATTATTCCAAAGTGATTTTTCCAACAATAAATTGGTGTAGTGAATCTATTCTTTTTTCCAAATTTTGTATATGTTCCTACTCCCACTGATGGTTGATTAGTTTTGGGGGTTTGTTTCAAAAAATCTACCTTTTCTATATCTACGTCTTAGACATAAAGAAACATAACTAAAATTAAAACTAAATTTTGTTTATGTTTTTATGTTTCTTTTTTTATCATTTATTAAAATTATCTTTCTAAGTCTATCTCTAAATGTGTCTCCCAGACAACGACGCCAAATGTTGGTCTCCAATCTACTTATGTAAATTAGAGTGTATTTAATTGTCAAACCAGTGTTTGTAAGACTAGAGACACATCCAAAATGTATGGACTTAGAGATAAATTTAGTTCTTTAAATGGAAATAATTCAAAAGTTAATCTAAGTGTTGAGTATGAAAGAAATTCTAAGCTTATTTACAGAATGTGTATTCATAGATATCTTACCATTAATCAACAAGCTAAAGTAAAATCATTCAACTAATATTAAGCATTCAAATCAATAAGCATTCAAACTAGTTTAGAGCTTGTAAATGTCGTGAAGACAAAACCATTTTACAAGAGATGCATTCTTTGCTTCCCACATTCATCAACAACATAACTAATTTTGAAATCAATTAAAACACAACAGAATTACCTACAGAAAAATATAAACTAAACTAAATCTCATACCAAAATTTACTTAAAAAAAAAAAGGAAGAGTGTACTATTTTGGCAAAGGGGGCCCTCCAAGGCTTCACTTGTACCCCTAGAGTTTTCTCAGTTAAGAAGTAAATTCCAGCATCATTCACATAATCATCTCACAAACATCATCAAGAACAACACCAAACTCGATCTCTCAAGACCTAAAATTCAGAAGTTTTCTTCATCAACACAAATGACATACTAGTCCATGTCTTGAAGTGATGAGCAAGAAGTTTGAAGATGAAAATGCTAAGAAGTCTCCTAAGATGATGATCAGATCCATAAAATATTCTAGGAAGGTCGAATACCCCTTCAAATCCATAAAATATGCACAAATCCTAAGAAAAATCTAAAACTGTCCATAATTTTACTCATAAAACAGGTATTTTCTTACCGGGTGGCTTGGCGTGTTTTGACTGTAAACATTGACCTGGCACTGAAAGTTTCGTATATAGAACTCGAGAGGGTATTCATCCATACTTGTACATCAAGGATCATGACACATGTCTCTCATTTCTCCCAGATGTCCTGTAAGTACACGAACCTGATACTACGGAGTTTAGTCAAATCCTGTAATTTTCGATAAATTTTTAATTTTAATGCTAAAATTCAAAATTCAATTCTTAAGATAGGAATGATAAATTTACCTTGAATAGGATGTTTTATGGAAAATATGGAATAAAATGAAGGCAAAATGGATGTCTTTGGAGGAAAAAGTGTGATTTGTGAAGTGAAAATAAGCATAAAATGGTACCCAACACATATCATCATTAATAACTTGATCAAAAAAACTTCAATATTCTGATCTCAAAGTTCATCACCCCGTAAAGGAGTATTTATGCTAGTACTTTGAAAATAACTCTCTAGAGGTTGACACTTTGGGGGCATCGCCTATATATTTAAAACAACGTAGAAAAGTTAGTGTGTTTAAAAAATATAAAAATCCCAATAAGAAATATTAATAAAATTCATGACATGGTGCGGATTATTAGTGAGAATACATTAAATATTGAATCCTCTTACCAAGGGACACTATTCATAACCCCCTTCGATGCGTTCCTTTCTCCTCACAATGTCTTCGCTTGTTGTTATTAAAAGTCTTTTTTCTTTTCAAGCTCTTCAATCATATCATGAAATACTTCTTTCTTTCCATCGCCCCTTACGTCTAATGCTTCTCTTAACCGAGTAAGCTTCATAGTGAAAAAAATCCTTGTACTAACAAGTAATTGTCTTACCTACACCCATACCAAACAAGTAAGTTGTCAAATTCTTATATTTTAGCTACTCCTTCATGATATTTTAGCTACTCCTTCGACATGATATGTTTATTTATAGTGACCTACAATCCTCACAATTAATTCTTCTACATTTTGATATGATTTTTTTTATTATCAATACTAACTATTAAGATCGATATGCTTCAATTTGTACTTTAGAGTAGTGTGCACTGAATCACCATGGTACCAATCATATCTATTTAACTAAAGTGGTAAAAATTTCTCAAACTTGAATCACTGACACCATACACTAGCCTCTAAGTTGTTTTGTAGAGAAAAATGTCAATCTTTTTAAATTCACCACTAAAGAATGCCAAACTAATTTGTCATCATCCACATTTGGTTTTGGTTGGTTTAAATTATGACGGGTTGATTTTCGTCTACATACAATGGTCACAATTTTATGCTACTTACATTGGTCATGGTTTTATTTTCTAAGACACTTTGGCATGTTCTTATTTTTCATTGTCTGATTAGTAGATTTCATCATGTTATAGTAGATTTCGTCATGAAACTTTATATTTTAGCTACTCCTATTAATAGTGTATAAAAAGTTACATCAACTACAAACTAGAGTTAATCACCACATCTAGAATTCAGTGTGATTATAAAAATTGAGAGAAACAACATCACATAAGAATACAATGTTATATGACTAACCTTACCTAATACAAGACTAGACTCAAAATATGACATTAATATATATATAAGCACAACATCATAGAAACACAAAAAGTTAGAGAGCTAACAAGGTCTCTAAGGGATAGAATTAGACTTAAGAGGATTTTTTCCAATTTCTATTTCAAACATTAGTCCAACCGGCAAAGTTGTTATGATAGTGGTTTTGCAATAAGGATTAAATTTACATAAGGAATTATAGGCTCAAATTGATCTAGATTGATAATGACATCTGCTTTTAATGTTTGAATTTGACTTATTGATGGATTGATTTTCCCTCTTCTTAAAATACTTCTTTGGAAAATATTTTTCTTGGACATTTCACATGAAATTCTATAGAATATACTAACTAGATCCAAAAACCAATGACATGAAATATGGTACTACACATTATAATATATTATCAAGGAAATGCTTTCATGAAACTTCCTCATTTGAACAAAAATTTACAAGTTAAACGAATACATAATAAAAATATACTAACTTTGCAAGTTCAAAATCCAAGCCATGTAGATCGGTAGAATTGGATTTGTTCAACCTATGGGTGATGGAAAAATAAAATGTGTACTGAAACAAAAGCCACTTAATATTGTCTAAATCCATAGAAATTGTGTTTTAAAGTCTCTTAAAGTCGGTTATATATAGATCAACTAGTCAAGTAGTCGTTAGCAGATGTTTTTGAGATAGGAAAAATTTTCATGGCAATAGCGATGAACTTTTCATGGAAGGCAGCTTATGAATTTTCGCGGGAAATAGCTAATTTAAAATCCCGCCCAATTTAAAAATCCTATTTGTTGCAATAGTGACGAACTTTTGTGGAAATAGCACCAGTCCCGCCTCATTTAAAAAACATGAAAAATAGAATCGCGTGGAAGACTTTCATGGATTAATCCTCACCATATGTAGTAGTGCAAGATGCTCCAATATTCTCCAAGATAAAGAAACCTCTAGAAACCATGAGAGAGAGAGAGAACAGACTAGTGCACACTCTTGTCTGGGTTACACCCTCAACACAAGAATGAATTACAACATGAGTCACCATAAGGAGAAAACCTTCCAAATGGAGGTTTTAGTGTTACAAAATTTGAAAATTCAAAACAAACCTCCACTACAAACTCCTATATTGGTTGTAGAGTTTTTAATTGATGTTCCATATAACTAAAAATAATTTTGTAGGAAAATTTTGTAGAAGTGGTTTTTTTTCTTTATTGTCAAACTAATGTGATGCACACATAATGATTGAAGATATATTGACCACATATCAGATGAAATAATGATTTATGATTATATATAGTGCTAAGAATAACCAATGTGCACACATAATTATGAACCACTAGTGCACACATAAATGAGAAGCACCAATGTGCACACATAAATGAGAAGTGTTGGAAAGTTGGTTGTCATTGATGTCAACCCTAGAAGAAGTCTAGCAGCCTCTAGAAGTAATGGGTATAAATTGAAGAAGTCTCCCAAAGTGGTCCTCTTATGGAATAAATTTAAGAATGGCCCCTCATGGGAAGACACTTTGAAGAAGTCTACAAGAAGCCCTTGGAAATATGGTTAAGTGGTTAAGAAGTCTGCAGGTGTGGTCATGGAGCCTAAAGTTAATTGAAGCAAAAGAATATGAAGGACATTGAAAATGCATTCAAAACCTCACATATTTGGATAGTCCTCATCATATCATTTTCAACGGTAGGTAGCATGCCACATGAGTTCCTCGTGGTTGAGAATTTTTCCTTTAAATATTAATCTCCTAAGCATGGCCTCAAGTAGCTCCCAAATCTACAAGGTCAGCAGTTACAAGTCATTCTAAAGTCAAGTAAAACATGAAGCTACAGGTCGGCTCAAATATCAAGCAAAGAAGTTACTTGGAAGGGTATAAAAACACATCAATAACCTCTCATTTTACATCCAAGTAAGTGTGAGTGTGTGAAATGGAAATATCATAAGTGAGTCTACACTTGTGCTAGGAGGATTGGTGATCTCAACAAAGGAAAATTCTCCAAGGTGGTGAATTTGGCATTGGAGAAAGGAGGTTGAGGAGAGCAAAGTGTACGAAGGTGATCGTACCAGTTTTTCCAGCTGAGGTTATACATGGTTTTCATAAGGATGAAGTGTGTATATACGTAGGTTGAAGAAGGACGAATCGCATATAGGGTATATGCATATTGTAGTGAGCAAAGCCGCATGTTCGTAATGACAATGGGTGAATCATATCTTTCTAAAGTTTATCTAAATAACTGAAAGCTATTATAACGTTCTTTACTTGATAAAATGTATATCTTCTATATATTTTTTAGGCTTGTATCTTGGTGATTTGGGGTATATGCTTGAGGAATATCTTGAGGTTATGGCATATACTAGCTATTATCTTGAAGGTTATGACACACGTTTACAAGCATATCATGGATCTGCTTACATGCTTACAGTGGCTGTTTGACACATTGTTAAGCACGTTTTGGCACATGTTTGATATTTTGTATATTGGACATTTTGGCACATGGTTTGGCTGCATATATTGATGTCTTGGCACATGCTTGAGGCATGTCTTGGCACATAGTTTGATTCATATCACAGTGATTTTGAGCACATGAATTGGAGGACAGTCTTGGTGATCTTGGAATATGTTATTGGGTTTGTATCAACTTTGATGATGATGATGTTTCCATTATTAAGATCATTATTTCTTAATTGGGGCATATTATATTAGTAATGTTATTTTTATTTTATGTTGGCTTTAGGCCATTAGTTGTAATTATAATTCTAGTCTCCTATATATACCAAGGAGACATTTTCATTTTGAATCATCTTGTACTTGAACATTTAAGTAAGCTAAAGGAGGTTGCCCCTTGAAGAGGCTATTATCTGAAATTATCTCTTTTCAAGGCATTGAGTACTTTTCCAGGTTTTCATGCTATATTGATATTTGGTTCTAACATGTATCAATGTGAGCTCAAGGTCTTCGGTTTCACAATACATCCGAAACACCTTGAATTTTCACTATAAATTTTTTTATACAACGTTTTAGAAGGAATGGCTTGGAGGATATTTATTTGAGGGATCAAGGTACATTGGGTTCAAAATTCATCTCCTGAGGCCTTATACTTTCGGAGATACAACCTGCACAAGATAGGGTTATGGAATCATCCTGAACTAAGTCATTGCGGAATTTTCGCTATAAAATATTTTCTGTAACATTTCAAACCTTGAACTCTAGAGTATATTCACAAAAATTAGAAAGGTATCTATGGTAAAACGTTCATCTTCCGGGTCATCTCAAATTTGTAGATACACCCTGTGTAAGATAGGGTATCTGACTAGTCTCAAGAAGGAATTCCATGTAAAACAATCATAACTTCTTCCTAGAGTATCCAAATTGAGTGGGACTAGTTTCATTGGATCGTGGACAGTCTGTAGTATTTCTAGTGCAAGTTTTAGAATTTTATATCAATTATTTTGTGCGGGGAATGCTATACAAGTGAGATCTCCTGGAAACGCCAAAAATTGGCAAGTTGTGGGGAAGTTACTGTAAATTCCACTTGGCACATCCAATTTTGATCAGACTTGTGGCATTGCAGAGAAGAAATATCATAGAACTACATAAAAGAAAGTTTCATACCTAG
>SNQJ01S0244969.1:2970-13233 GCA_010110895.2 Picea sitchensis
TTATCGTTAATAACCTCGGTCTTGAAAAACCTTCATTTGGGCCCTCAAAATGGCCCCGAAAGTTAAAAACTGCTAAAAATAGTAAATTGCCAAAATTGCTAGAAAACTGTTTTGAGCTAGTCGGAAAAGGTGGGTGGCCACCGATATCCACCTGGATCAATCCTCCCTCCTTAGGAATAAATGGTCTCCATTGCATTGAGTTCTCGGGGGAGAGGGAAAAGCGTTTGCTGAATCTGCATCTTGGTGAGTTGCTTGCCTTGCTAGAAACGTTGTGTTGCTCAGTTTGTGGAAGTCTGTCATGAACCTGTTAAGGCTAAGGTTGTTCAATAAGTCAGGCTACATGAGAGGAAGGTGTGCAGAAGGAATCTTTGCACTTTGTTGCAACCTTGTCGACCTGCTTCTGTTGGATAGAAGGTGCAATGTCCTTATGTTCCCCTTTTGAACAGATTGTGAAGAAACTAAATTTTGCAGCATGAGATACTACATTGTGGCATGTTTTTGGTGGAACAGTAGTCAGAACTACCTCTGGTATTTTATAGATATGACCCCCAAAAGTAACAATGACATTGCGAGGTCGAGTCTCATAAACAGTATGGTGCTTCCACATATATGGTTGGCCCAAGAGAACATCACAAACATCCAGTGGGGAAACATCACATAATACCTCATCCTTGAAGGGCTAGATGTCGTATGACAATCGACACTTCTTGCTGACACGAAGATCTCATCCTTAGCGAAGCCACCCGATGTTGTATGGCTGCAGGTGTGGTGTTGTTGACAATCCCAACTGTTTGACGACCTATGCTGAGATGAGGTTCTTTTGGCTTTCGCTATCAACAATAAAATGCAGTAGGGTCCCCTTCACCCACATCTATGAATGAAAAATATGTTCCCCCTCTTCAATATTTGTTGGTTCTTCTGGTTGAATTGTTGCGGTCTCGACAATAGCAGTGGGGTCCACGTCAATGATCTGTCCCTTACCATTATTTTCAGAATCAAATTCTGAATCAGGGTTCGGCTCTTTGTCTTTGATCTCAACCACCAATGACTGTTTTGTGCGATATTCATCGGTATTGTGCCAGGGGCTTTTGTGGACCTCGCACCATTTTCCAGTGTCCTTCTTCGTCTTCCTGTGACCCTTCTTTTCCTGTGTCTTGGATTGGCTTTCAAGAGACTATTTTTTAGGGTCATCTTTGTCATACTTTGGTTGTTGTGGATTTGCAGACCCAATCTCCCGTTTGTTCCAGTGCTTAAATTTCTGCTCAATTTTAACATCATATCGATAAGAAGCACTGAGTGATGAGATGTCACGAAAATCCACTTCAGCCTGGATTTATCTTTTTAGATCCCCATAGTATTTCAGAACCAAATGTCGCTCAGAGTCTTTGATACCCAGCTTGGTGCACAAGGTATGGAAGGTACTAGTGAACTCTGGAACTTCTTAGCCCCTCTGTTGCTGTAGTGTGTTCCATCTCATATACTGGTCCTCATAGTTTCCAATAGGATAATACTGTTCCTTTACCACATCCACAAAAAAATCCGAAGTGGGATCGGCCCCATATATTCTAGACTCCTTTGTGGAACTTTGCTCCCAGTAAGTTTCCCACCAATGTTTGACATGAGGGAGAGCTTTAAGGAGTGTGAAGGTGCCTCCAAAGTGGCCACTTCATGAAGATGCTCCTGTTGCTATCGGTAGGCATTGAAGTATGTGCAAAAAAATCTCCATCATTTTGTCCCTCTGTCACGTGAGAGCTTGCTCAAGTAGCAAATTGATAGGATCGCCTACTCTGTCATTTTTCTTTTCTTCCGCCATTCAGCATTTCTTGGGTGTGCGAGAGTGATTGTCTTCAAGAGTGACAAGCTCGACACCCAACTTGCTATAATTGAATCTTTTGGGGGACATGCACTGAAAAAAATGATCAAGAGAAGCCTGCTCTAATACCACTGATCCAGATTATTTTTGGCACGAAATGAGAATGGAGATATAATAAAGAAATGCACAAAGATATCGCATATATCCAATTATATAACAGAAATATATCAGAGATATAACCATAAACACAGAGATACAGTAATACACGATTTCTATTAATGAAAGAAATGTACAAAGACTGTAAAAATATAGAGTGAAAGACTCGCTAGAATGGTGACAGCTTATCTCTAAGAAGATATTTGACGGCTACTTGCATTCGCAAGAAGATCATTACAATGAGGCTCTGAAGGCCTTTTTAAAATAAACAGGAATACCAAAAACCCTAGACATCCAAAAACCTAACCCTAGGAGATGAAGTGCACTGATCCGGATTTTATGAGCAGAACAAAATAAATACAAATTATTAATAGGTGCTTAATACAAAATAACAGAGATACAGTAAAACTGATTTTCTATTCAATAACAAAATAAGCTGAAACTGTAAAATGCAACGGAAACAAGCTTGTTGGAATGGTGGCGGCTTATCTTTGAGAAGAGATGTGACGGCAGCATGAATTCACAAGGAGATAATTACAATGAGGCTCTGAAGGTCTTTTTAAAATAAACAGAAATGCAAAAACCCTAGACATCCAAAAACATAACCCTAGGAGATGAAGCACCAAAAGTCATGTGGGCCCCATTTGGGTAAGTGAGTATATCAACTTCTCGGGGTCTTAACTTTTGCATACGATCTTCGTTTTAGGTGTGTGATAGCTCATTGGAAAGGTATCGTCGAAGAGACTCATTTGTGAAACTTTTATCCCAGTAAGTTTCCCACCAATGTTTGACATGAGGGAGATATTTAAGGAGTGCAAAGGTGATATTTTCTTTGTCGGGAAAATTGTGAACTGAGAAATAACCTTCTAGAAGAGTTAACTATTTTTCTAGGGATTGTGCATCTATCTGTCCTTCAAATATAGGAATATCAAAATTTACTTGTACCTTGAAAGGTGAGGTGCCTCCAAAGTGGTCACTTGATGAAGATTCCCCTGATACTATCGGTAGGCATTGAAGGATGTGGGCAAAATTATCTATCATTTCGTCCCTTTGTTGCGTGAGAGCTTGCTCAAGCAGCAGATTGATAGGATCATCTGCTGTCGTTTTTATTTTCTTCTGCCATTGAGGGTTTCTTGGGTGTGCGAGAGCGATTGTTTTCAAGAGAGACAAGCTCGACACCCAACTTTCTACACTCGGATCTCCTCAAGGACATGCACTAAAAAAAAATGATCAAGAGAAGCCTGCTCTAACACCACTGGTCTAGATTATTTTCGGCACGAAATGAGAGCAGAGATATAATAAAGAAATGCACAGAGATATTGCGTATATCCAATTATATAACAAAAATATATTAGAGATACAACCATAAACACAGTGAAAGACTCGCTAGAATGGTGACAACGTATCTATAAGAATAGATGTGACGGCTACTCGCATTCGCAAGAAGATCATTACAATGAGGCTCTGAAGGCCTTTTTAAACTAAACAGGAATGTCAAAACTCTAGACATCCAAAAACCTAACCCTAGGAGATGAAGCGCACTGATCCAGATTTTATGAGAAGAACTAAATGATAATAGATCATTAGCAGGTGCTTAACACAAAATAAAAGATATACAGTAAAATTGGTTTTCTATTCAATAACAAAATAAGCTGAAACTATAAAATGCAGCGGAAACAAGCTTGCTAGAATGGTGGCGGCTTATCTCGGAGAAGAGATGTGACGGCAACGTGCATTCGCAAGAAGATCATTGCAATGAGTCTCTGAAGGAATTTTTAAAATAAATAGGAATGAAAAAAACCCTAGACATCCAAAAACATAACCCTAGGAGATGAAGTGTCAAAATTCATGTGGTCCCTGTTTGGGTAAGTGAGTATATCAACTTCCTGGGGTCGTAACTTTTGCATACGATCTCCATTTTAGGCATGTGATAGATCGTTGGAAAGGTATCGTTGAAGATATTAATTTTGGGGGGTAAATCATGCCTTCTACTATTATTGAGAACCTCAATCTCTAAAAACCTTCATTTGGGCCCTCAAAATGGCCCCGAAAGTTAAAAACTGCTAAAAATAGTAAATTGCCAAAATTGCCAGAAAATTGTTTTGAGCAAGTCAGAAAAGGTGGGTGGCCATTGATATTCACCTGGATCAATCCTCCCTCCTTAGTAAGAAATGGTCTCCATTGCGTTGATTTCCCAGGGGAGAGGGAAAAACGTTTGCTGAATCTATATCTTGGTGAGCTACTTGCCTTGCTGGAGACGTCACGCTGCTCAGTTTGTGGAAGTCTGTCACGAACCTGTTGTGGTTGAGGTTGTTCAAAATGTCGGGCTACATGAGAGGACAGTGTGCCGAAGGAATCTTTGAGCTTTCTTTCAACCTTGTCGGCCTGATTCTATTGGATAGAAGGTGCACTGTCATTTTGTTCCCCTTTTCAACAGATTGTGAAGAAGCTAAATTTTGCAACATGAGATACTACCTTGCGGCACTTTTTTGGTGGAACAGTAGTCGAAACTACCTCTAGTATTCTATAGATATGACCCCCCAAAGTAACAATGAAACTACGGGGTCGAGACTCATAAACAGCATGGCACTTCCACATATATGGTTGGCCCAAGAGAACCTCATAGACATCCAGTGGGGCAACATCACATAATACTTCATCCTTGAAGGGTTGGATGTCGTATGAAAATTGACACTACTGGCTAACACAAAGATCTCGTCCTTGGTGAAACCACACGATGTTGTACGGTTGCGGGTGTGGTGTTGTTGACAATCCCAACTGTTTGATGACCTCTACTGAGATGAGGTTCTTTTGGCTTCCACAATCAAAAATATAATGCAGTGGGGTCCCCTTCAACCACATCTGTGAATGAAAAATACGTTCCCCCTCTTCGCAATCTGTTGGTTCTTTTGGTTGAATTGTTTCAGTCGCAACAATAGAATTGGGGTCCACATCAATGATCTGTCCCTTACCATTATTTTCAAAATCAGATTCTGAATCAGGGTTTGGCTCTTTGTCTTTGATCTCGGCCACCAATGACTGTTTTGAGCGACATTCATCAGTATTGTGCCAGGGGATTTTGTGGAACTCTCACCATTTTCCAGTGTCCTTCTTTGTCTTCCTGTGACCCTCATTTTCCTGTGTCTTGGACTGGTTTTTGGTAGACTGTTTGTTAGGGCCATCTTTGTCATACTTTGGTTGTTGCGTATTTGCAGACCCGAACTCCCATTTGTTCTGGTGCTTAAATTTCTTCTCAATTTTAACAACATATTGATAAGCAACACCAAGTGATGAGATGTCCAGAAAATACATTTCAATCTGGATGTATCTGTGTAGAGCCCGACGGTATTTTAGAAACAAATGTCACTCGGAGTCTTTGATAACCAGCTTGGTGCACAAGGTATGGAAGGTATTGGTGAACTCTGGAACTTCTTGGCCCCTCTCTTGCCGCAGTGTGGTCCATCTCATGTACCGGTCCTCATAAATGCCAACAGGGTAATACTGTTCCTTTACCGCATCCACAAAAAAATCCCAAGTGGGTTCGGCCCCATATATTCCATACTCCTCTGTGAAACTTTTCTCCCAATAAGTTTCCCACAAATGTTTGACATGAGGGAGAGCATTATGGAGTGCGAAGGTGATCTTTTCTTTGTCAAAAAGATTGTGAACCGAGAAATAACCTTCTAGCAAAGTTAACCATTTTTCTAGGGCTTCTGCATCTATCTATCCTTCAAATACAGGAATATCAAAATTTACTTATACCTTGAAAGGAGAGGTGCCTCCAAAGTGGTCGCTTGATAAAAATTCGCCTGATGCTATCGGTGGGCATTGAAGGATGTAGGAAAAATTCTCCATCATTTCATCCCTATGTCGCGTGAGAGCTTGCTCAAGAAGAAGATTGATAGGATCGTCTACTCTTTTGTTTTTCTTTTCTTCCACCATTAAGCATTTCTTGGGTGTGTGAGACTGATTATCTTCAAGACAGACAGGCATAAGACCCAACTTGCCATACTCGGATCTCGTCGGGGACATGAACTGAAAAAAACAATCAAGAGAAGCCTCCTCTGATACCACTGATCCAAATTATTTTCGGCACGAAATGAAAGCGGAGATATAATAAATAAATACATAGAGATATCACGTATATCCAATTATATAACAGAAATATATCAAAGATGCAACCATAAACACAGAGATACAGTAATACACGATATCTATTAACGAAAGAAATGTACAGAGACTTTAAAAATACAGAGTGAAAGACTCGCTAGAATGGTGGTAGTTTGTCTCTAGGAAGAGATGTGAGGGCTACTCGCATTCGCAAGAAGATCATTACAATGAGGCTCTGAAGGCTTTTTTAAAATAAATAGGAATGCCAAAAACACTAGACATCCAAAAACCTAACCCTAGGAGATGAAGCGCATTGATATGGATTTTATGAGTAGAACAAAATGAATACAGATTATTAACAAGGGCTTAACACAAAATAACACAGATACATTAAAACTGGTTTTCTAGTCAATAACGAAATAAGCTGAAACTGTAAAATGCAATGGAAACAAGCTTGCTGGAATGGTGGCGGCTTATCTCTGAGAAGAGATGTGACGGCAGCGTGCATTTGCAAGAATATCATTACAATGAGGCTCTGAAGGGATTTTTAAAATAAACAGGAATGCCAAAAACCCTAGACATCCAGAAACCTAACCCTAGGAGATGAAGTGTCAAAAGTCATGTGGGCCCCGTTTGGGTAAGTGAGTACATCAACTTCTCGGGGTCGTAACTTTTGCATACGATCTTCGTTTTAGGCGTGTGATAGCTCGTTGCAAATGTATCATCGAGGAGATTCATTTTGTTATCTCAATCATTCCTTTGGCCATTATTAATAATGTCAATCTCAAAAAACCTTCATTTGGGCCCTCAAAATGGCCACGAAAGTTAAAAAATGCTAAAAATAGTAAATTGCCAAAATTTCCAGAAAATTGTTTTAAGCCAGTCAAAAAAGGTGGGTGGCCACTGATATCCACCTGGATTAATCCTCCCTCCTTAGGAAGAAATATTTTCCAATGTGTTGAGTTACCAGGGGAGAGGGAAAAGCATTTGTTGAATCTTCATCTTGGTGAGGTGCTTGGCTTACTAGAGACGTCACGTTGCTCAGTTTGGAGAACTCACACCATTTTCTAGTGTCCTTCTTTGTCTTCTCATGACCCTTCTTTTCCTCTGTCTTGGACTAGTTTTCGGGAGACTATTTGTTAGGGCTATCTTTTTCATACTTTGGTTGTTGTGGATTTGCAGACCCCAACTCTCGTTTGTTCTGGTGCTTCAATTTATGCTCAATTTTAACAGCATATCGATAAGCAACATTGAGTGATGAGATGTCCAGAAAATCCATTTCAGTTATGATGTATCTGTGTAGAGCCCCACGGTATTTCAGAACCAAATGTTGCTCAGAGTCTTTGATACCCATCTTGGTGCGCAAGGTATGGAAGGTATTGGTGAACTCTGTAACTTCTTGGCCCCTCTCTTGCCACAGTGTGGTCCATCTCATGTACTGGTCCTCATAGTTGTCAATAGGGTAATACTATTCATTTACCGCATCCACACAAAAATCCCAAGTGTGATTGGCCCCATATATTCTAGACTCCTTTATGGAACTTTGCTCCCAGTAAGTTTCCCACCAATGTTTGACATGAGGGAGAGATTTAAGGAGTGCGAAGGTGATCTTTTCTTTGTCAGAAAAATTGTGAACTGAGAAATAACCTTCTAGCAGAGTTAACCATTTTTCTAGGGCTTCTACATCTATCTGTCCTTCAAATATAGGAATATCAAAATTTACTTGTACCTTGAAAGGTGAGGTGCCTCCAAAGTGGTATCTTGATGAATATGCGCCTGATGATATCGCCAGGCATTGAAGGATGTGGGAAAAATTCTCCATCATTTCTCTCTTTTGTCGCGTGAGAACTTTCTCAAGCAACAGATTTATAGAATCGTCTGTTCTGTCATTTTTCTTTTCTTCCACCATTGAGGGTTTCTTGGGTGTATGAGAGTGATTGTATTCAAGAGAGACAAGCTCGAGACTCAACTTGCTATACTCAGATCTCGTCGGGGACATGCACTAAAAAAAATGATCAAGAGAAGCCTGCTCTGATACCACTGATCTGGATTATTTTCATCATGAAATGAGAGCTGAGATATAATAAATAAAATCATAGAGATATCGCGTATATCCAATTATATAATAGAAATATATCATAGATGCAACCATAAACACAGAGATACAGTAAAACAGGATTTCTATTAATGAAAGAAATGTACAGAGACTCTAAAAATAAAGAGTGAAAGACTCGCTATAATGGTGGCATCTTATTATCTCTGAGAAGAGATGTGACGACTACTCACATTCACAAGAAGATCATTACAATGAGGCTCTGAAGGACTTTTTAAAATAACAGGAATGCCAAAAATCCTAGACATCCAAAAACCTCACCCTAGTAGATGAAGCGCACTGATCAATATTTTATGAGAAGAACGAAATGAATATAGATTATTAAAAGGTGATTAACACAAAATAATAGAGATACAGTAAAACTGGTTTTCTATTCAATAACGAAATAAGCTGAAACTGTAAAACGTAGGGGAAACAAGCTTGTTGGAAATGTCGCTACTTATCTCTGAGAAGAGATGTGACGGCAGTGTGCATTCGCAAGAAGATCATCACAATGAGGCTCTGAAGGCATTTTTAAAATAAACAGGAATTCCAAAAACCCTATACATCCAAAAACCTAACCCTAGGAAATGAAGCGCCAAAACTCATGCGGGCCCCGTTTGGGTAAGTGAGTACATCAACTTCCCGGGGTTGTAACTTTTGCATACAATCTCCGTTTTAGGCGTGTGATAGATCGTTGGAAAGGTATTGTCAAGGAGATTCATTTGGGGGGGTCAATTATTCTTTTATATATCATTTAGAACCTCAATATTGAAAAAAAAAATCATTTGGTCCCTCAAAATGGCCCCGAAAGTTAAAAACTACTAAAAATAGTAAATTGTGAAAATTGCCAGAAAACTATTTTGAGCTAGTTGGAAAAGGTGGGTGGCTACCGATATCCACCTATATCAATCCTCTCTCCTTAGGAAAAAATGGTCTCCATTGCATTGAGTTCCCGGGGGAGAGGGAAAAGCGTTTGCTAAATCTGCATCTTGGTGAGTTGCTTGCCTTCCTGGAGACGTCACGCTGCTCAGTTTGTGGAAGTCTGTCACGAACTTGGTGAGGCTGAGGCTATTAAAAAAGTTGGGATACATGAGAGAACGGTGTGCATAAAGAATCTTTGCACTTTGTTGCAACCTTTTCGACCTTCTTCTATTGGATAGAAGGTCCAATGTCCTTCTGTTCCCCTTTTGAAAAGATTGTGAAGAAGCTGAATTTTGCAGCATGAGATACTACCTTGGCTGACATGAAGATCTCATCCTTGGCGAAGCCACCCAGTGTTGTATGGTTCTGGGTGTGGTGTTGTTGACAATCCCAACTATTTGACGACCTCTGCTGAGATGAGTTTCTTTTGGCTTCCGCTATCAACAATAAAATGCAGCGGGATCCCCTTCACCCACATATGTGAATGAAAAAGACGTTCCCCCTCTTCAAGATCTGTTGGTTCTTCTATTTGAATTGTTGTGGTAGAGACAACAATAATGAGGTCTGCATCAATGATCTATCCCTTACCATTATTTTCAGAATGAGATTTTAAATCAGGGTTCAGCTCTTTGTCTTTGATCTCAGCCACCAATCACTGTTTTGAGCGACATTCATCGATGTGGTGCCAAGGGATTTTATGGAACTCGCACCATTTTCTGGTGTCCTTCTTTTTCTTCCCATGACCCTTCTTTTTCTGTCTCTTGGACTGGTTTTCGGGAGACTATTTTTTAGGGTTGTCTTTGTCATAATTTTTTTGTTGCGGATTTCCAGACCTGAACTCCCGTTTGTTCTGGTGCTTAAATTTCTTCTCAATTTTAACAGGATATCGATAAGAAGCACCAAGTGATGAGATGTACAGAAAATCCATTTTAGTCTGAATGTATCTGTGTAGATCTCCACATTATTTAAGAACCAAATTTCGCTTGGAGTCTTTGATACCCAGCTTGGTGCACAAGGTATTGAAGGTATTGGTGGACTGTAGAACTTTTTGGCCCCTCTCTTGCCGCAGTGTGGTCCATCTCATGTACTGGTCCTCATAGTTGCCAATAGGGTAATGTTGTTCCTTTACCGCATCCACAAAAAAATCCCAAGTGGGATCGGCCCCATA
>SNQJ01S0244970.1:1304-13226 GCA_010110895.2 Picea sitchensis
TGAGAAACTATCTTGTAAAATCTCTCTGTAATCTTTTTCTTTGCATTAATAAACTGCTCCAAGTGGTCGCGTTGGCTGGGGCTGTGGATGTTTCCCCGTAGGGGTTTTACCACGTGAAAAAATCGGTGTGTTTATCTTTGATCTGATTATGTGAGTGGTTACTGAAGGTGTTCGTCCTCTGTTAGAATACCCATGTTGTCGAACAGGTACAACACATGGACTCATGCTTTCTCTTACCAAACCTTTCTTTATAAGTTATGTCACTTGTTAGTTGATCTCTGCATGTTGTGTATGACTCATCCTATAGGTTTCCTGATTAGGTAAAGATGATATTGGGATTAAATCAATGTGATGTTGAATATCCCTCGTTGGTGGAAGACCATCATGTAGTTCATTAGGGATAACATCATCATATTATTTTAGTAACTTGGCCACTTCAGTAGGAATTAATACGTCTTCCACAACTCCTTTTTGCATTATTAATGCATAGCAGAATCTTGTTTTCTTCATTTCCTTAACAAACTCTCTTTCTAACAACATATTATAAGTTTTTCCCTCATCCTTAAGGGGCAATTAGACAACTTTCGATCCATCCTTCCAAAAGGTGTAGGTATTCTTTCCTCCATCATGCATGAATTTTCTGTCATATTTCCAAGGCCTCCCCAATAACATATGACATGCATCCATCATAATGACATCACACCATACTTCCTCTTTATAAGTCTTAAGGATGGAAAAATTGATCAAACATCTTTTATTAATGGTGACTTCATTCCCCTTTTTGAACCATGCAATTCGATAAGGATGGGGATGTGTTTCACAACGTAATTTCAACTTATCTACCATCTCTTTGGAAACCATATTCTCACAACTTCCAATGTCAACAATAACTTGATATACCTTTCCCTTGAAAGTGCAATTGGTTCGAAAAATATATGTCTGAAGCCAAGAATCTTCATTGTCGCTACTCTTCCTTTGCACTTTTTCGGGAATCACCATTGACCTCTGTACCATGAAACTCTCCGCCATATCAAGCAAGACTTCATATTTAGTCCTTCTTCTTCATTCTCAACTTGGACCAAGTTCAAAATAGGTTGTTTTCCTTGCTTCGGCTCTTGCATGTTATAATTTGGGCTTTCAAATGCTTGATGACCCTCTATACCACACTTGAAACACATATAAGGTCCTCCTATGCCACCACAGTAACCTCTACCCCTCTGAAATCCTCTTCCTCGTGGTTGATTCAAGCTACTTTGTCGAGTATCTTATACTTTCTCATCTCCTTGGGATGATTCTCCTCTGCCATAGTTAAAACCACCCCATGAGGAAGATCATGTACCCCTCCTTGCTCCTCTATTCCTTTGAGAAAAAATGTCATTTTTTTCCCTCATCCTTTAAGGCTAATTTGTATGCCTCTTCCATGTTGAGAACTCTATGCGTGCTAAATTAATCTTGAATAGAAAATTTTAAACAATTCACATACCTTGTAGCCAGTTGCTCATCAGTTTCCTGGTGATCCACGCAAATGGACAATTGATAAAAATTGTCTATGAGTTCCTCCACGGTGGACAGGCTTTGCTTCAAGTTCTGAAATCTACGAAAAAGGGTCTGGGCATAGTCCACACTGTTGAGTACTCAACACACCCTAAAAAGTCTACGTAAAATTTCACTTTTTGGGTACCACTTGATCTTTTGGCATTGTCTGATATGAAAAATGTGTCCTTTGCTTATGATTTTTTATTCTCATTAAGTCTTTAAAAGCTTGCTTGGACATGTGAAAATCATTAACTTAAAAGACTAATATCTAAATTAGAGAAATGACAGTCAAATTGTTCTCAGACGCGCTTAAGGAATTCAACATCAGAAAGGATTAAGCGTGAAAGAAAACACTAGAGAGAACCAAAGTTGTCAAGTCCTGACCTTCGTCGACGTCAGCAGACACGAAATTTCTTTCGTGACAAGCATCACCAAGAATATCGTGGATGACCGATAAATTTAGCATCGACGAAAGGTTAAAAGAATAAGCATTGAACGAAAAATCAAATAATAATCATCGATCGCCGACTTCTAAGAGGTTTTCGATATCGAGAATTTCGAAGGACGATAACCCACGAAGAAACTACGCACTATTTTTTCCCGAAGGTCGATCCCCGATACTCACCCGTCATCGAAAATCGCAATGCTAAGCTCAGTTTAGTGCATTCAACTTAAACAAATTCCCAAGTCCGACCATTACCCATGAACTGATTCCCAGGTTTTATTTAATGAGTTCTAAGTCAGTAACGCCACGTCAACATCAATCGGCGTTGGGAGTTTTGGTTAGGGAAATATCAACCAAAATATAAAGCAACTCAGAGCTATGCTAATTATAAAATCAAGGCTAACTTATAAGAAGATGAGACAAGAACACAGTTTTACGCACAAAGAGGGAAACGATGCATTCAATTTCTATGACTTGAATCCTTTTGGCAAATTTTCAAAGTTCTATATATTAAGATTCTCATCGGGTTCAGGTTACATACAATAAACACTACCAACACCTTTTGGCCAACTGACCCGGTCACATTGAGGACGTGAATATCTTCACAAAAAATAGGGAAATTTATCAAAAAATTATGCATCGTGTTCGAGAAAACAAAACAGTGTCTGCCATTCATGTCTCTTCTGCGCACGGATTTTCTCCCGGGCTGCTCCACACTCCTTGGGGTGTTTTCATGTTCTTTTCTTCTGATACCCTTTGAGCTTCGCGTAGCTGCATGATCATATCTTGTGCTTCCCAAAGTTGTCTTTTAATCCAGGTTACATTACCTTCACGATCTTACAGTGCCGCCAACTGTCGTCGTAACTCTCTATTCTCCTGGTAAAGTTCAGCTATGGAAAGTTGTTCATGTTCCAGCTACTAGTTAGGATCTCGAATGTTAGAACCCTAGGTTTCCATCCTTCTTGTTCTTCTCCCGCTTCCCCAACTTGCGGTTTCAACTGGTTCGAGCCGAATAGCGCGCATTAAGGACTCTTCAGCAGTTGATCATGCACACGGTTCGACCGGGTTTTGGTGTTCTCCAACTTCCTTGTTTTTCCAAGGCCTAACTCTCCTCCACAGTATCTCTTGAGGAGGGGGCATGTTCTCCAACCTATGTCCTCCCGGCATGGTTTCCTCCACTTCGGTATCCACACAGAGCGACACTATAGCTCTTGCGCGAAGGTCAGAATTTTCCTTTGGAACCTTAGGAATACCCGTTGCCGATAAGAATGAGTCCTAGGCATGTTGGGGCTCAAACCTGGTGCTCTGATTTCCCCATAGGCCTCGCCTCACATTTTGAGGAGATCCCATGGCACGACAACATATTTTCTTAGACGTCTGTGGCTAGACAAAAGACCAAAACACAAAGATTGATCAAATTGGGCTCACAAGATGAATCTCCACTAGTAAATAAGCTCAACGAAATGAATAGAAATCTTACAGAACATCCAGAATTTATAACGAAGCGGGACAGTGAATTAGAACATGCCAGGGGACACTGAATGCCTTGTGACAGGACATTTCAAAGAATTATTGTGCCACATCTGCATGATGGGTTTGACCCACGGCATGCAAGATGCAGCCAATAGGAATTATGGAGGATGTGTGGTACGATCATCTCGATTCCTTTCATTTCCCTCAGCCTCCATAATGAGCTAATGATGGTCGATGCACTTGTTGATGCAAGTCCCGTGAGAGCAATTTGCCTCGATCAGAAGCATTTAACGACTTCACTTATAATAGTATCCAATCTTCTGGGAACTTACTCGTACTTTTGGCACATGTTCAGCTCTGACATCCTTTCCCTACCCCAAGGGCCAACCGGCCACTAGCATGACTTTGACTCTCATGTTTTTCGTACTCGATCTACCATGCCGTGGCACGCAGATTTAACCCACCCCAACTAAAGAAAATGGCGATGCCAACAAAGATGGTACAGTTAATCTGAAAGGTTGCAGAGATCATGTAAGTATCAAACAACCATGTTTAGTGAGCTTTACAGGTATGCATCAGTCTATTTTTCTTCCCGCTTAGGTTTTTTTATACATTTTGCTGAGTATTGTTCTGTAAGCAATTTATAAAAAACGATTTTAATCCCGAGTGCAGGAAAATATCTCTGGCTATTGAGAAACATTAGCTTCGTGACTTCACCGAGGAATCTGGGAGAAACCAAGTCCGAAAAATCAACAAAGCAATGAAGGATATCAGACTCCCCGAGTTCGGTGACCCCGACAACTTCATCGACTTATGCGACATAGTCGGATTGCATGCCAAGCAGGATTCAGTATGGGCTGAAGAGCTAGCCAAGGTGACCGATACATCACCAGGACAAGTGCAAATATTTATGGAACATATGATGAAGGCTCAAACCATGCTACAGCAATTAAACACTAGTCTAGTGAAGTACCGAGTGCATGTGGTGGAGATCAGAGGATTCTACGTGGCTCTGATGGAGAAGCACAGGTTTCCATGGGCCCAAACTTGCGAGGATCTATTTATCAGTTGGTCAAAGTATGAGGAAAGTCACCATTTCAAGTGATATCTCGAGTTGACTTTTAAAGAAACTGTTAGAAGAGGACGCCACGTGGTGAATTTTGTTTTGTTCAAACTACACTTAGCCGTTATTTTCAATTGGATTTTATGTTATAAATAAAAACATCGACCAATTAGTTAGGGGTCGATGGTTATTGCAAGAACTCTTTCTTTCTAGTTGTTAAGAATTATTTTGAATCTCCCTTTGAATTGAGAAGTCCTTCTGGACTAGAGACAAGTTATTTTCATCAACTACATGTGTGATTGGACATGGAGAAGAACTATTTCCTATCCTGTTTCATGAACGATGTTGTAATGAGTAAGAGCAATTAATTCTATAGTCAAGTTATCTGGTGCAATGTTTTGTTGTTCATTTCTTTAATGAAGAAGATGAATCATTGTGTTATTATGTGATGAATGATTATGGTAGATGAATTATTTTGCTTGCCATTATCTTATTGCATATGTGTTTTCTTTCTGGTAATTAGTATCTCGGATAATAATTGGATTCTCACATGGTTAACGTATTAGTAATAGGCCTGTGGTGTAAAATTGTTGTCTGCATGCTTGAGCAACGGGTTATCCCAAGTTCAGTCACTTCCCCTTAGTTAAGCTTAATTCTATTTTTGTTTCCATGTTGGTTTATACCGACTTACATCTCATATCGGTCCCACCTAAGAGAAAATAAAAAAAACGAGATAGTCCAAACTGAAGGAAGAGCCTTCACAAGAAAACATAAATCCCATTGATAATTTGGATGGATCACAAGATCTGGAGAACCATTCCACTATTAAGAGTTGCAAAGTCTAATTGGGCCTTGGTGGTAGGTTTGGTTCCTACTATTGAATCAAGGGATTTAAGACCCATCAACAGAATTGGCGCTATAAGGAGGGCCTGAGAATGAATGGTTGGATATATATTCTACAGAGTATTTCAAACAACCTATAGATTCAAAACAACCCACATGCATGGTTAGTCATTCCCAAGACATCCCGCACAGGCTGAGTACTCCTGAAACGAGTAACTCACCCCCTCCCGAGGAAGAACCTTTTCACCCTGAAATAACTTATGCTCTTCCTCACGAGGAGGTAAATCAATTCAGAAGAATCACAAGAGCCTACACCCAACAGATCGGTGCGTTGTCCTTAGTTCCCATACTCTCTTGAAGAAAACAACAAAGCAGACCAGTGGTTAGTACTCCCGACGAAGTTTCCGTGCACTCGGTAGAAGACTTAATAGATTTCACAATTACCGAAATCCAAGATCCTCTTGATTTGATACCTGAAACACCAGCCGACGATCTCTCTAAACCAGATGATTTTTTGAAAGAGGACTTTAACTCAGAGTCTGAAGATATGGAAGGCAATAACGACTATAATGATGAAAGCGGGAACCCACCTCTAAACAATCAACCCTGGTTGGCTAGAGACACTTTGGCCCTCCCGGGACCAGTTCATAACCTTCCCCGACATCCAGAGAAGTTGCTTCCTAAGTTCGATCCCGAAACCTCTGGATTGCCTGAAGATCATATCAAGAAATTTATACGAGCGATTAGGCTTATTAATATCCAACATGAATACATAGTATGCAGAATTTTCCCCTATACATTGAAAATTCAGCTTCCACGTGGTACTTCAATCTGTCGATAGGATTTATAACTAGTTGGACGAAGTTCCAGAAAGATTTTCTAGACAAATTTTCCAAAGAAACTACTACGGGAGCTCTGATGGCCGAGTTGTTTGCCGCCACCATGAGTTCGAAAGAAAGGGTCAAATACTTCAATCAAAGATTCACGACCATCTTGAACAAGTTTCAGCCCGAAGCTAAGCTAACTCAGGAATTGTAAATCGAAGTTTATGCTAACCCTCTCCCAGCTTCTATTTCCATGTTTGTGAAAAGGGCTGCTAAACGAACCCTAGCTGAGAATTTTGAAGAAGCCAAAACGATAGAATTCTAGATGAAAGGATGTAAAGAAGGCCAGGTTTCTTTAGTTAAGAAAGAAGCTCAGCCTCCTCCCAGGAGAGGACTCCTTTTGACTAGACCGTCGTGGAAACAAGTAGAACAGACTCCTGACAAGGGTAATAGAGACATATAATATCTACAACGCATGGTTAATAAATTATCAAATGAGATCATAGACATGAAGAGAAATGCAAGGGAAGGAAACCAATGCCAAAGGCCCTATAAGCCTTTCTTTAAAAGGAACCCACCATTCAAGGTGATTGAACCTCCCCCAACTAACTTAAATATCGATCTAGGGAATGTAGCATCTGATTCCTTCTGTACATATCACCAGGAAAACCACTCCGAAAGAGACTACCCTCAATGGGTGCATGCCATGAATTTGATGGCCAATCGGTTTCTAGGCGAAGTCTCCCTGACTGAACAATCGAACAGTTCAGTTATGAATATTGTTTACCAGGAAGAGACTGATCCACCACAAGATACAACCATGTTGATATGGGATCCCGACCTGATCATGCCTTCTGATGACCCATTTGAGTCTCAATAACCACCCATCGAGGTCTCGGTGGTCCAGACATGCAGTAAAGGTCCACCTGTCTCAAAAGATATCGTTGCTACCCAAACTTTGAGAAATAAGACAACTCTCGGTCACCCCAAAGCACCTTTTTCTCCCAATAAAAAACCTATAAGCATCCATACCCGATAACCAGCCAAACTGGATTACAATGTAGTTGAATATTTGAAGCAATTAAGGGCTAATATATCAGTCATGGACATATGCAGGATCCCTCAGTAGAAGGACTTCCTGCTACAATATTTGAAATGAATACAAAACCCTATGACTGACAATGGTCAGGAAAGAAATCTAGCTTCCACAGACCCAGTAAATAAATTGACCATGAATACCTGTTTGGAAGATAAGAAGGGGAAGCCTTTTGTCCCACCTTTCCTCTTAACGTTCGAAGTTTTCAACAAGAACCTCCATAATTGTTTGGTAGATTCAGGAGCATCTTCCAACATTATGCCCTTATCTATTTGCAAAAAATTAAATGCAATTCCTCTTAAGAGCGATAAACATGTAATACAACTAGACCGAACCTAGGTCAAAGTCATGGGGGAACTCAAAGATGTAATGATCATAATAGCAACACATCCTAAATTTGTGCAAGTGATTGACATCATCGTAGTAGACATCCCATAGGCCTATGGGTTATTACTAAGTCGAGATTGGTCTGAGAAGTTAAACAGGTACTTTAGCGCAGACTGGGCGCACCTTTGGCTACCACTGAAGGGATACAAGAATATAATCAGAGTCAATAGGGAGAGATGTATGAAACATACGGTCACTGATCTAGAAACCCTGAACAAAACCTCATCCACAGATTTCTTCGTGCTAGGAAATTAGTCATGTGATTCCCACTTCGAAAACTTTTCCCCTCTCTTATCCGATGTCCCTCTCACTCAAAACTATGAAATGGTTTTTCAAGAGAAATCATCGATATCGACAAAAGACACCCTCTTCCGCCAAGACCCTGCGTTAGAAATTATAGAACAAGACATAGGAGAGCTAGAAAGTAATAGGGAAGAGGAAAAGGGCGATTATCGTTCACAAATTTGGACCATATACTTTGATGGATCTAAATCTTAGGAGGGATCAAGGGTAGGGTGCATCCTCATTGATCCAAAAGGTAAACATCATTTCTTGTCCTGCAGACTAGAATTTGAATGCACCAATAACACCGCCAAGTATGAAGCTCTAGTACAAGGGTTAAAGAAAGCCATAGACTTGAATATCAAATAATTGAAATTTTTCAAGGACTCAGAGATTATCGTTAGACAAGTAAGGAATACTATACATTGCAATTCCCCACACCTGAAGAATTATCAACAAGAAGTGCATAGGTTAATGGAGCATTTTGAAGCTTTCAATATTACTGCGATCCTGGGAGCAAAGAACATCCTTGTTGATTCCCTGGCCACAGTTGCTTCAAGGATGTCACCTTTGGAAGACTATGAAGCCTCCTGATTCACTGTGGAACTACTCTACAAACCATCGATGCCTAAAAATATCTCTAAATGGAAAGTATTTGAAGGAGATGAACAAATCATAAACTTCCTGACTAACCAAAACAATTTCAAAGATTTAGCCATCGACGATGAGGTATTCCAAGAGAAATCGACAGAAACTGATCCTCGAATAGGCCAGCCTATTGACAGATCTAAATCTCACACCATCCTGAAGGAGATAGCTAATCTAGAAAATCTGTTTGACCTGAAATAATGCTTTAGGGGGCCTAAGAACACAAAGACTAGTAGTTCTTGTCCCCTGCATGAAACTATAACTCTCGGAGCCCTGGAAAATCCATAGAATTTGAATCTCGGCAAGACCATATCTAAAGAGGAAAGAAAGGCTTATCTCAAATTGTTCAGACAATATCAAGATGTCTTCGCATGGTCCTACGGAGACCTGAAAATCTACGACACCCTGATCATTCAACACACTATACCGTTAAAACTTGAGGTGAAACCTTTCCAACAGAAGCTCTAAAAGTATCACCCATCCCTGGAACCTCTCATGTATCAGGAATCAAGGAAACTTTTATATGCCAAGATCATTTTCCAGGTCACGCATTCCACATGGGTAGCAAATCTAGTTCTTGTGAGGAAAAAGTCTGGAGAAATTCGCTTATGCATAGATTTTATAAACCTCAACAAAGCTTCAGAAAAGGACAATTAACTAGTCCCACCAATGGAGCAACTCCTGCAGATCGTGTATGGCTCGGATATTTTCTCACTACTGGACAGTTTCTCAGGTTACAACTAAGTCCTGGTTTCGGAGGAGGATCATTTAAAAACTACCTTCTGAACCATGTGGGGAACCTTCTCTTATAAACACATGCCTTTTGGGTTAATCAATGCAGGAGAGACCTTCCAAAGGGCCATGGACATAGTATTTCGGGGACTAATCAACAAGTGTGTGGTAGTATATCTAGACAATGTAACTTTGTATTCAAAGAACAGAGAAGAGCACATCCAACACTTAACTCAAATTTTCGAAAGGTGTAGGAGATATGGTATATCCTTAAATCCCAAGAAAACTATTTTCGACATCGAGGAAGGTAAGCTGCTAGGCCACATTATATCTCAAGCAGAAATTTGCATAGACCCGGAAAGGATTAAGGCCATAGCTCAACTCTTGTTGCCTCAAAACAAGAAAGCTATGCAGTATTTTTTCGGGCAAATCAATTTCATGAGGAAATTTACTCCTGATTTCGGGGAAACTATCAAACCCTTACAAAATATGATTCGCAAAGATGTCGAATTTAAGTGGGATGATGAATGAAAGGATGCTTTCAGCAATATTAAAACTGCTATATCCTGGGCCCCTGTGTTACGAAGTCTCGATTTCAATAGGGATTTCTTCCTCTATAATTTCATCTCTGACCAATCGTTAGCTGTAGTATTGACTCAGAAGGATGATGACAACAATGAGGCTTTGGTGTCATTCGTGATAACTGATCTCCAGGGAGCCAAACTTAATTATCATGCTATTGATAAATAGGCCTATGCGGTATACAACGTAGTAAAACACTTCAGGTCTTACATCCTCAAGAACCACACCAAATTGATTGTGCCTCACCCTACATTTTGATCCTTGTTTACTCAGCAAGAGATGAGGGAAAGAAGAGGGAACTGGATGGTAGTGGTCCAAGAATTTGATCTAGATATAAAACCTTCCAAACTAGTTAAAGGGAAAGGGCTGTGCAAACTCGCACTTGAAGCCCAGGACCAAGTCAATGAAGATTCTGGATGGGAGAATGAAATGGCATTATGGTGTGGTGAAGCTTCATACATTTCCCCAGCGCTAAAGTCTTGGTATGAGAATTTAACTTATCTCCTACACCACAAAACTTGTCCAGAAAATCTCAACCCGAGAGAAAGGAGAGCTCTCAGGGTAAAATTTGCACAATATCACCTCACAAATTCGATACTCTTTCGGATTAACTATGATGGGGTATTCTTAAGATGTCTCGAACGTGAAGACACAGACAAAATTCTGAAGGAGCTCCATGATGCACTAGCACATTTGGCCCATTTTGCGACGGTTGTTTCGACACTTATGCAACGTTATGTTGTTGATATGGCGACAAATTTGGAGTTTCTGAAACGTTGGTTTAGGTGACGTGGCATTTGCGACGAACTTGCGAAAACGTCGCATAAGCGACAATATAGGCAAACAATCTCAAACCAACTTTTCGTCTATATTGCGACAACAACTTTTATAGTTAAACCGATGCATCAATAGAAGTCGTCGTCGCATATTCGACGACAACTTTTTTGTTGTTTATGTAGCTAAACCGACGCAAACAATAGAAGTTGTCGTTGAATCAGTGACGACCACTTTCTGTTATTTATATAGCATAACCATCGCATCGATAAATGTGGTTGTCGAATCGGTGACGACCACTTTCCGTTATTTATATAGCATAACCATCGCATCGATAAATGTGGTTGTCGCATATGCGACGACAAATTTCCGTTGTTTATATAGCATAACCGTCGCATAGATAAAAGTGGTCATCGGATCTCCGACGAAAACTTTCTGTTGTCTATATGGAAAAACCTTCGCATATATAAAAGTTGTCGTCAGATATCCGATGACAGCTTTCCGTTGTCTATATGACAAAACCGTCTCATTTATAAAAGTTGTCGTCGGATATTCGACGACAACTTTCCATTGTCTATATGGAAAAACCGTCGCATATATAAAAGTTGTCATCGGATATCCAAAGACAACTTTTCGTTGTCTATATGGCAAAATCGTCGCATATATAAAAGTTGTTGTCGGATATCCGACGGACAAAATTTTTTTAGAAAAAAAATAAAAAAATATTTTGGGCATCAATTTTGATATTAATATTAATATTAATATTAAATCCCAAAGGTTATTTCATGAGCCCCATATTGACTTCACAAAGCCTTGGGACTTCTTTGATGGAGCTTATCAAGGCTTGCCAAAAATATGTGGGGATGGAGTCATACTCTTTGGAGCCAATCATGGCACTATGCTTGGAGAAAAAATCTATGTTCGAGGAGGCCTCATTTTTCCATATCTACATGCATTTTAATAAAAAAAATAGGATATATTGTCAAAATAAGCCATCATGCTACAAGGCTCCTTGTGGGAATGTGAATACAAGGACAATGCTCTACTAGAAGCTACTCAATTGTCTATGTTTTGATGTTTGGTTAATAGGTCTTGGGTAGATATAGAATTATGTTTTCTTGGAGGTTAAAGATGATTCTAGTTATGTTAGGTTTTGTCTAGATTGATTTTGTATGGCTATGTACGAATCATATATGGATCTCTTTTGGAAGATGAAATGTATATGTCTAGGTTAGTA
>SNQJ01S0244971.1:0-13226 GCA_010110895.2 Picea sitchensis
CAGTAATAAATAAACAATCACACACATACACAGTACACCAGTGTTTTACGTGGAAACCCAAATCGGGAGAAAACCACGATTTTTTTTTTCTTATATGTCTTGACTAATTACATTCAGTGGAAGCACCAACTTCCTTTTTTTTCTAGCTACAACTGCAAGGAGGCTCCAACCCCCTAGTTTCTCGGGATACAACCTAAGGGAAGCTCCAACTCCCCAAATCTTTGGCTACAACTAGAAGGAGGCTACAACCCCCAATATTCTCCAGCTACAACTGAAAGGTGTCTACAACCTCCTATCCTTTCCCCGTCCTGCCACCCTAAAGTAGAAGAAGAATGATGGAACCATTGTCACACTATCACTGTGAGATATACTACTGTAAACCTGTACCAATAAATTTGAACCATGCATCAACCTGTACCTCAACCTATAATCAAACTGTACCATAAACAAGTGCATAAACCATGCATCAACCTATAATCAACCTGTACCTTAAACAAGTGCATCAACCATGCACTAACCTGTAACTCAACCTGTAATCAACCTGTACCATAAACAAGTGCATCAACCATGCACCAACCTGTAATCAACCTGTACCATAAAAAAGTTCAACCAACCATGTACCAAGTATGTACCAATCATGTTTCAACTACTCATCAACTATGACTCATCAATATGTACCAACATCATCAACTATACAGATCATGTATGTGCGGCAATTCATCAACTACTTGTCTCAACCATGTACTCAACATGTACCACAACCAAAACCCCTCATCAATTTCATCATCCAAATATGATTTGTAGCTCTGTAATAGACCTGGTGTATATTATCACATTTTTTCAAACCTTCCTTAATTTTAAAAACAAGAGACTAGCATTTTCATCAAACTTTTCTTTAGTCTCACGTGCCTAGTTTTGGATTAGTCAACAACCCTAACTTGAAGTAATCATAACTTTGAGTCTGTAATGTATAAATATCTGAAACTAATATACAATGTTCTTCAGTGTGTTTTATACAATTCCTCCAAGTGTCACTACTTGGAACCTCTCAGAAAAGGATTTATAGCAAAAATGGCATACCTTGTTGAATTCTAGGTTATTCTAGAGAGAGACCTTGTAGAGCGTGCCCCACACAAAATATTTGATGAATTGATATAAAACTATTACATAGAATACTAAAGACTATACCCTAACCAAAACATTTGGTCTCACTGAATTTTGATATTTTATGAAGAACTTATGACATTTTTACCCAAAACACATGTTTTTGACTAGTTTCAGGACTCGACACAAACCTTATTTTCCACGGAGTGTAAATCCCAAAATACAATGACCCACAAGATGAATTTGTAACCACAGATAATTGGATATGTTTTATCACTTGCATAGCAATTTTAGTATCTGAATAATTATAGAAAAAAAGTTATAGCAAAAATGGTGATATGACCTGTAAATAACATACCTTAGAAAGCACCATCAAAATAATTTATCCTTCGTTGCATTTCGGCCTTCTTTTCTTCACTTTCCTTAGAATTTTGGCTTAGATATCATTTGTTTACCTCAGAAACCTATAGATATTCAATATGCTCAAGTGTGATTCAAATGAGAGAGCCTTGCCTCTTATTTATACTCTCCAAATAGCTTCCTTAAAAACATCTTCTAGGTCACTTGGCCCCACTTTCTTTATTTTAGGGTTGGGTCCACTTATAATTTATCCATTAAAATTATTATTGAAATAATTTATTTTGTATTCACTTTGAATTATAATACACTCAACACTTTACTTTATTATTTACCTTTTAAAATCTCTTAAACCACTTTGATTACTTTGACCTTTTAGGGCTTCTAGATGACATATGAGGGTCCTCCAACTTCGTAAGGCCATAACTCTCAAATTGTGAAGAGTTATGTGACTTTCTACATACCACCAGAAATGGAATGACATGTACTATCCATATAGAATAGTATTATCTGAAAATATATCATAACTCATACCATTACCATCAAACAAACTTGGGTCCATTACCTAGGCTTGGGGTCTCCAACTTCTCATGGCCATAACTCTCTCTACTTAGTGAGAATTATGCCTTGCGATTCCACATACCATAGGAATGACATGACAAGAACTATCCATCTAAGGATATTTTTCACGACAAATTCACTTTCCTTCATCTCCATTATTCCACAATTAAGAATGGGTTCTCTTATTCCTAAAGTGTCTTCCCATGAGGGATTTCTCATAAAGGGACCACTTTGGAGTTCATCATATTTACTTCTTATCAACCATGACAAAAAATAATGAGTCCTTATTTACATCAAAACACTATTGGGTCCATTGCAAGACCTTTGCACTTCACAGGTCTTTCTTCAGGGTTGACATCAATGAAAACCAACCTTAATAAACACTCACTTGGAGAAGAAAACCCTTAGGATCAATGCTCGATACCAAATATTATGATCTAACACCTTAAAAAAATGATAAAAAATCAATTAATAACAATCCACCTCGAGGGGAAAACATCATTTTACAATATATACAATTAAGAATACAATATGAGATGAGATAATATGATCTTAAGAATAGGTCCCCTTGGTATATATGGGAGACAAAGGCTACAATTATAATGAAACGGTAAAATGAAGGGTTCTAGATGAAAAAAACTTATAATGTTATAAATGTAAAAATTCAATATGTAGAGATTAATAATGAGTTTTACACATAACATGGGGGATTTGTCTAGGAATTAACATAAAGTAGTGTTTTATATAGACATTGTTGTAACTCTAGTGATTATAAAACTCTTGACATGGAAAATTTATTATTTTTTTCACAAAAATATGAGTTTCAAGGATTTAAAGGGAAATAAATTGTCGAAATCATCAGTTTAAAGTCATATCAAAAGAAGCTAGGTGTAAATATTAATGAGATATAATATAAGGCACATGTTATTAGCATGTTTTTAACATGAAAATGTAAAGTGAATGGTTGCTAGATCAAACAATTATAAATGAGGTTGATCAATGGTTGGGTTTGATTACAAGATTTTGTGATTGAGGTATGTTAACATGGTCTCAAAGTCCCATAACCTCTTACCACCCACCATCCACGTGTTAGTCTATGATAGTTTACGTGACTTTGAGATTAGAATCAAAACCACAATCTTGAAATCCCATAAACGACTTCTTGTTTTTCGCATTCACTCTTGCCACCTTTCCACACATTGGATTGTTAGAGCTAGTAATTACACTGACACATAAAAATAAACAAAAATATGTAATGTGACAGGTGTATTTTTAACTTGGACAAACAAGTAGACAATGAAAAATAAAATACATCAACTTTATTTTCATTTCACATACTACCTGAGAAAACTCTAGCTGAGCCAAAGTCAGAGATTAAGTAGGATTTCCAAAAGATAAACAATTCTTAACAAAAACTCTTCGCATCAATTCTTAGCATCAAAACTAACAGGTATTTCACGAAACCTCATTTTTTAGAGTGATCTTTTCATCCAAAAACATCAATTTAATATTCTTTGGTTAAATTGAAAAATATTTTTGGACAAGGTTTTAATATTCTCAGAATTTATGGCTCCTAGGAAGAAAATTCCAATGTTCAATAGCTCAGTTAAAAAATATATATATTTTTAGATATTTTGTAGATAAATACCAAGACATATTCAGTACTTATTTATCTAGAAAAATTGTTGAATTTATATGGAACCTAACTTTTTCAATATTTTCCATTAACTTAGAGGATATTCCTACTTGGGAGTGTGAATTGGCACATAGTATAGTCCCAACAACTTGTCATTTTTCCTTAAATTCATACATATAATAGAGTTACCAACTTAATGAGAAATACAACCTCAAAACAAGAACTCTATCCAAAAATATCATGTATTTTTGTGTAAAAACACCAAAATCAACACTGAATAAACAATTGGTTACTCTGATAGCATTTTGAAGGAGGTGGTTAAAATTGGAACTTGTTTGAAATTTCTCCCTTGACATTGTGGATAAAACACTAAAATTGACCCTTGATAAAAAAGTGATGCTACCGGTAGAACAACTTTTTTGGAGTTAAATATATTTCGATTGAAGCGTGGCCTTGATCACTAACACCACCACAAATATGACACTAAAAATTAACTCCCAAATCTAGAAGTGTTAATTTTTTTTTGTATCTGTCAGAATTAGAAACTGGGCGATCTCATGCCCTTTCGATGTCACTTAAGTCAGCCGACCACTACCATGACAACCTCAAAGGCATTGCCCATGTGATCCATGCACATTACAAACAAATTGCAATGTTCAAACCAAACATCACAAGGAGTTCCTTAATAGTGAACTTTATCACCAATTGAAGACGCAGGAACATAAAGACTAGAAAACAAAGACTCATGTATAGAATTTAAGGAAATACTACAAGGACAAGGTATAATATCAACACATAGAGGAATTGTTAAAAAGGAAAGAACTGGAACACATTTTGCATCTACTATAGTTGTCATAATTGAATATGATTAGACATAAAAGGCATGGATATGAGTAATTGAAAATTCACAGAAGGTGAGGACATTGAAAGGAATATGCTAGAGAAAGATGATCCAATGGAGGAAGACATAATAGAACCTCTCACAAAAAATATTAGAATAGATTCAAGTTTAAAATATGAAGAGGAATCAACTAAGAGACATCATTTGGGTAAATAATTTATTGAAAGATCAGTAATTTCAATAACCAAAATTGCATCATCTAGTGATATTGTACACAAAGAATCAAGAAAAGTGATTTTAGGGGGTGGGATTGTTGGAGATTGGTTGTTGTCATTGATGTCAGCCCTACTCATGGGTTTTGGACCTGAAGATTGATGAAGGTATTTGGACATGAAGGACAATGCACATGTGATAAAACACCCATGGATGGATGGTATACATCATATTTTTTCAGAGTGGTATGTGGCACGTCATGGATCCTCATGTTTGAGGAGAAATGAATTTTAGAAGATGACAAAATGAATTGAAGAGGAAGTACATGTAATTACAGATAATTAAAGAAAGAAATACAAAATAAGAAAGTGTCAGGTCCATTTAATGTTAAAGAGGAAGTGAGGAAATAAATGGGTATAAATAAACATCATTTATACATTCATTTGATATAATTCAAATTCTAGAGGAAATAAGAAGTAAAGAGGCCGAATTTCAGGGATGAAGTCTTTTGGTGATGTGTTCTAAGGTATGTTATTTTAGGTCATCTTACCATTTTTTCTATAATGTTTTTATAGAATGATTAAGATGGTAAACATGGCTATGGTAGTGATAAGACATATCAAAGTACCCTACGGTAAGCCGGTTCATCTCGATTCACTGCTTATGGAGATACTGCTGTCGGCCGATGGGTTTGTGACCGATCCTAAAGCTAGTCAATAAACAGTGTTCCGGGTAAGCGGTCATAACACCCATAGAATCAAATGACATGGGACAAATTTCGTTGGAAATATTACAGACTATAGTTTAAATCACTGCATTTTCGAATTAGATGTTAAATATTGAGAACGAGGCATTATGTACAAGTTCGGTCTAGAATGGGCCGAGTGAATAAAGTCTACCATTCTTTTCTTTAACTTCTTTGGGGAGGATTCAAGAGGTGAAACTTAGAGGAGTTTTAAAGAATACATTAATATTATCTACAGGATGATACTCCAAAATTGAAAGTCTCGGGAAATTATCGGGTTCTATGTGATGTTGGTTGATGGTGATGATTTATTGTAAAGTTTTATTATCTCTCACATACTCTTGGGTGGAAGGAAGTTGCAAGGATGGAGAGTTTAACTCTCTATTGATATTGGAGGATTGTATATTCCTCTTGAGTTTATCCCTCCTATACATTTGGAAGTTAGCCAGCTACCTTTGGAATTCATTACTTCCCTTGAACAATAACTATTAATTATTTCTCATATATTGTGCATGGTGTATTGTGGTTTGTTGGTGTAATTCGTATACTATTGTTCATTTCTCATTGGATATAGTTGAATGGTTTAAGTATATAAGTTGAAAAAGGTTTTAAATTGTGCCAATCACAGTTCACTCCCTCTAGGTATCAACAGAAGTTTCAAAACAAGTCTTAGTTAGAGAGGAAAAAATGGAAATTTTTACAGATATGAATGTGGATGTGTTTTCCTAACACTCATCAACAAAGTGATTGGGTAAAATAATAGCGAACCTATTTTCTTTCAATGAGACCAATTTTTTTGAATATGGAAATTTCCAAATAATCTTCAACTATTGATCATGAAAACCCAACAAGTTTCCAATCAGCTTCAAATCTCTAGTTCTTCATCATGAAAGTATAACAAGGATAGTTTCTGCTAGAAATAAAGAGAGAATAAAGAATAGAAAGAGATACTAAAGAAAAAATAATTCCCAATATTCTCACTAAATAGTCTATGTCTCATCCCCGGTCATCGCTATGGACGTATAAAATAGAGCTCCCTTATGCCCAAGATATGCCATTTGTCTCCCACATATTGTTTCCCCACACTTGGCCATTTTTCCATTTTCCCCATTCTCCACTCTCCACACTATACTTGGCAACACATAGGCACCTGCATTTCTCTCTTTCCTCACTACTCTCCAAACTTAGACATTTTCCTCACTACTCTCCATACTTGAATTTTTTTCCAATCATCCTGTTTCATACTTCATCATTTCATACTTACCCATTTCACATTCAACCATTTCATACTTCATCATTTCCATACTTAACCATTTTCACATTTCCTTCATTTCCATACTTCAACATTTCCATACTTGAACATGTCCATACTTATCCCATTTCCATTTCGATTATTAATTTCCACGTTCATTTTCATAATTTATTTCCATTTCATTTCCATATTCATTTTCATTATTATTTCCATTTTCCATTTTCTTCTCCTATTTCCAATTTCCTTTTAAAATTTTCCTTTTTCCATTTTCTACACTTCATATTTCATTTCCATTTCCTTACTTCCATATAACCCTACTATTTAAGTCCCCAACATTGTAGTCATTTTTCATGGCTTACCATGTTTTATTCTTTCTACACTTAGTCATTTTTATGCCTTGCGAGAATAGTGGTGTGGAAGTCCAATATGTTCCAGACTTGTAATTCCTCATATCTTGTGTCCCACACCCACAATCCCCCAACCCTCAATTTTCACCTCTATCTTATGTGTTATCTAAATTGAACCCTTCATGACTTAGTAATTTTACTAGGTTTACACTCTGTTTTTATTGAGTATTGTACTTAGTCGATTTTTGAATGCATTCACGATAGATAAACTTTGGAAATCTATCTTTACTGACCTCATCCACACCCTTTCACTCTTACTTGAGTCTTTATTTTCTTACTTAGTCTTTTTTACCAAGTTTTATAACTTCATTTTGCCATCTTAGTCTTTTTCCCAAGTTTTATCTCATGTCTTGTGTCATGTATCCTACACTTAGTTTATTTTTCACATTGTGGATGTTGGAGTAAGTACCTTTCACATTTTCATCTCCCCGTGTCTTGTGTTCTTCATCCTTTCTTCTTACTTAATATTCCTTTCCTCTTACTTAGTATTTTTACCAAGTTTTATCTCATTCTTTTTACCAAGTTTTATTTCTGCAATCCCGCCTTCCCCATAATGCACTCTCCATTCCCCCTTTTTTCCTCGCGTCCTTTTATGAATTTTTATCCCCTCACCTTCCTCATTTGCAACAGCTGGAGTCATGTAACTCCACAAAACTCTTCATTTAATTTTATTTATTTTTATCCCCTCACCTACCTCCTTTACCTCCGCATTCTTGTAACTCTACAAAACCCTTTATTTTATTTTTTAATATTATTTCCCTCCTAAGTTTCTTCCCCTTTTCCTTGGACCTACCTGTTATTGGGACGTAGTAATAAAATTCCCTATCCACAGCAATTAAATTGGACCTACCCAATTGATACATGGACTTAGCATGTCAAACATTGAGGTTATTTGGGAACTAACTGGGCATTTATTGGGAAGTGGCTAGGCAATCAAAATATTACCAAGGAATGAATTTTTCTAAGGCAAGAGAGCTACACTAAGGCTTCCATAAGTTTTTTTATTTCACCCATGAAACATAAGGGAGTCATATTCATTATAAACACTAATTGTCCGCCCTTGTTATTGTCCAAATGCCATACTTAGCCATCCAAGATATTGGCTTATCCATTTGCATCCTTTGCCAAATCATACTACTGAGGTTTCCCTTAAAAAACAATTTTTTTGGATGGTTATGAACCTTGTTGCACTATTATCCTAGGTACATATGCATGTTGCATGCTAGTTATCCCACATACATGCACCCTTGTTTCATGCTAGTTAGCACATTGTTTACCTCCAAAAATTACAAAAATATAAAATTGCACATACTTCGGCAGATTTTATGGGCTATCAAGGGTTTCCCTAACAATTATACCCCGCAACCCATCCCCAAACTGAACCTTAATTTTTTTATCATATAAAAAGAGGTCTTTTGGAGTCATTTAGACATATGAACCAGAGAATAAGAAAACTATGCCAAAATCATTTCCCTCTCATTGCCCAAGTTTTGCATCTTGCTCAAAGTTTATCCCTCAGTTCCCTTCCATCCATTCTTCCTATACAACCCTTCCTTCTTCCCTTGATGGCATGTTGGTTTTGAGAATTCTATGTGGGATTGGAGCACCTGGTTGGAGAGGAAAAATGGATATTTTCTGAGAGATGAATGTTGATGTGTTTTCCTGACACTCATCAACAAAGTGATTGGGGTAAATATGTGAACTTATTTTTTCTTTCAAATAGAGACCAATTTTTTTTCGAATATGGAAATTTTTCAAAATAATCTTGAACTATTGATGGTGAAAACCAACAAGTTTCAATCAACTTCAACTCTCCAGCTCTTCATCATGAAATTATAATAGGGATAGATTCTCTTTGAAATAAAAGAGAATAAAGAAAGAAGATAAATAAGGAAAAAATTATGCAATATTCTCACTAAATAGTCCTATGTCTCATCCCCATTTATCACTTCATTGAATATAAAATAGATCTCATATGCCCAAGATATGCCATTTGTATCCCACATATTGTTTCCCCATACTTTAGCCATTTTCCATTTTCCTCATTCTCCACACTTTATACTTAGCCATTTTTCCTTATTTCTACTTTCCTCTCCTTCCTCACTACTCTCCACACTTAGACATTTTCCTCACTACTCTCCATACTTAGATAGTTTTTCAATCATCCACACCATTCCATACTTCCTCATTTCATACTTAACCATTTTTCACATTTAACCATTTCCATACTTCATCATTTCCATAATTAACCATTTTTATACTTATCCCATTTCCATTCGTTATTAATTTCCACGCGTTCATTTTTCATGTAATTTATTTTCATTTTTCATTTCCACTTATTCATTTTCATTATTATTTTTCATTTCCATTTTCTTCTCCTATTTCCAATTTGCTTTTAAAAATTTCCTTTTTCCATTTTCTACACTTCATATTTCGCTTTCCATTTCCTTACTTCCATATAACCCTACTATTTAAGTCCCCAACATTGTAGTCATTTTTCACGACTTACCACATTTTATTCTTTCTACACTTATCATTTTTATGCCTTGCCAGAATAGTGGTGTGGAATTCCAACATGTTCCAGACTCGTAATTCCTCATATCTTGTGTCCCACACCCACAATTGCACAACCCTCAATTTTCACCTCTATCTTCCATGTTATCTAAATTGCACCCTTCATGACTCCTCATATCTTGTGTCCCACACCCACAATCGCACAACCCTCAATTTTCACCTCTATCTTCTGTGTTATCTAAATTGCACCCTTCATGACTTAGTCATTTTACTAGGTTTTACACTCTGTTTTTATTGAGTACTATACTTAGTCAATTTTTGAATGCATTGCGATAGATAAACCTAATCCTATCTTGCATGACCCTCATCCACAACCTTTCCTCTTACTTAGTCTTCCTTTTCTCTTAAATAGTTTTTTTACCAAGTTTTATAACTATTTTTATCTCAGTCTTTTTCCCAAGTTTTATCTCATGTCTTATGTCATGTATCCTACACTTAGTTTATTTTTCACATTGTGGATGTTGGAGTAAGTACCTTTCACATTTTCATCTCCCCGTGTCTTGTGTTCTGCATCCTTTCCTCTTACTTAATATTCCTTTCCTCTTACTTAGTATTTTTACCAAGTTTTATCTCATTCTTTTTACCGAGTTTTATTTCTACAATCCCGCCTTCACCATAATGCACTCTCCATTCCCCTTTTTTCACCTCATACTTAGTCATTTTTATCAATTTTTATTCTCTAACCTTCCTCATTTACCTTTGCATTCATGTAACTCCACAAACTCTTCATTTTAATTTTTTATTTATTTTTATCCCCTCACCTACTTCCTTTACCTCCTCATTCTTGCAACTCTACAAACCCTTTATTTTTATTTTTTAATAGTATTTACTATCCTAAGTTTCTTCCCCTTTTTCATGGATCTACCGTATTGGGACATGTGGAAATTATATGGACCCTATCCCTGGGTGACATTTGACAGTTAGGTGGAGCTACCCCCAGGTGATACATGGACTTGGCATGTCAAGCATTCAGAGGTTGACTAGGCACTAACTAGGCATTGATTGGGAAGTGGCTAGGCAATCAAAATATTACCAAGGAATGAATTTTTCTAAGGCACAAGAACTACACTAAGGCTTCCATAAGTTTTTTTATTTCACCAATGAAACATAAGGGAGTCATATTCGTTATAAACACTAATTATTCACCCTTGTTATTGTCCAAAAATGCCACACCTATGCATCCAAGACATTGGCTTATCTATTTGCATCCTTTGCCAAATCATACTGTCAAGGTTTCCTTTAAAAAACAATTTTTTGGATAATTTATGCACCTTGTTGCACTATTATCCTGGGTACATATGCATGTTTCATTCTAGTTATCCCACATACATACGCTTGTTGCATGCTAGCTAGCCCATGTTTACCTCCAAAAAATGCAAAAAATATAAAATTGCACATATTTTGGCAGAGTTTACGGGCTATGAAGGGTTTCTTAACCATTCTACCCCCTGTAGCCCATCCCCAAACCGAATAACCATCTTTTTATCATATAAAAAGTGGTCTTGGGGAGTCATTTAGACATATGAACAAGATAATAAGAAAACTATGCCAAAATCCTTTCCCTCTCATTGCCCAAGTTTTGCATCTTGTTCTGAGTTTTATCCTCAGATTTCCCTTCCAACCATTCTCTCTATGCAACCCTTCCTTCTTCCCTTGATGGAATGTTGGTTGTGAGAATCCTATGTGGGATTGGACCACCTGGAGCCGTGACAGAGGATCCTGGACTTGGTTCGTAGAGCGGTGTCCACAAGCAAAGGTTGTAACCTTTCATCTTGTATACAAATAAAATAGATTATCTTTGTCCCAAAACCTTATGTGTACATTTTATTATCTATTTGATCATTTGCATCTATATTTAATCTTTTAACTGATTACTAGAGATTGTATATGTTGTTGTGTTGTATTATTAACCCCTTAGAGGTCATCTTTGGAAGAAGATCTGTGATCTAAGAGGCAAAAACAAGTGAAAGAGGTCTACATCAACCGTAAGGATTCAATGTGATCTGATTAACCTTTTATTCTCTCTCTCTCATCACTGAGTCTAGATATTTTTGGGATATATTAGAGATAATTCTGTCTTTTAAGGTATTTATCGATCTGCCTATTCCTTATACCCAATTTAGGGGGAATTTTCCCATAGCATAATTGGTGAATCCACTGGGGAGGATCTATAAGGTTTTAGTGGGAGATCTTGTTTTGGCTTGCTTTTTAGTTGTTTCTGAGTTTTTTGAGTGTTATGAGTCAGTTTGGGTCTCTAGTCACCTTCTAGGTGCTTACTAGCTTCCCTTTCCCAATTTTGTTGTCGAAACTTTTTATTTTTTTGAGAATTTACAGATTTGTATGCACTTCGTTCTTTGTACAACACACATACATACATGTATTTCTTTATAATCATCCCACATACATACACATGCTGGTTGTGCACAAGACGTATCTCTGTGGGTTTGGAGAATTTTTTCAAAAGTTTTTCCTTTTTTCCATTGGAAACTTGTGGTTCCTAGGTGTTCCTGAGTTCTAGAATCTTCTGTTGTTTGGGGTTTAGACAATTTGCAGGATCATATTGTTCATGAAATAAAAAAATAAATCCTCTTGTCTCTCTGTGTTTCCAAGAATTTTAGCTTATTTTTATATTGAATTTTAAGAAACATGAGTTGCATTTTTAAAAAGGAGGGTTGTGAATCGTGTATTCTACAGTTTCTTTTAACATTTTTTGTTAGTTTTTCTTTGATTGGAAGAAAATAAAAAAAAAACATAGTTTTTTAGGTCTCTTTCTTTCTTTGCATTTTCTTTGCATTGTTATTTGAAAAAGAAAAAGGAATTAGCATAGGGTTTTATTTTCTTCTCATCTCGAAAGCATTTCAAATGAAAAATAATAAAGAAAATCCTTTCATTTTCTCTTTTGTTTCACTTGAAAGTTGCATTTTGCATGGAAAGGAGAAAATATTGCATCTTTATGTTTGAAGGATTGTTCATGTTTTTTTCTTGAAACTCTTTTTCATTTGTAGAATGAGTGTAAATTCTTCTTTTCCAATGTCTAATTAGTTTCTTTTACACAATAGTCTCAAACAACATAAGTTGCACCTTTGTTCCTAGATTAAGAAAATCCCCTAAAATGAACGCACTAATCTAATATATATTAGTAACACTTTTTCTAAGTTTCACCAATAGATTAGGATAAGGCCTTGGATTAGGTGTGGAGAGGTAAACTCTCCGATGCCAACCAAAACTTAACTTAGTTTTCTGTGCTAGGGTGTGAAAAATCCACTTTGTAATTACTCGATCCGGGAAGCTCCTCTAACACAAAATTCAAACATGAGGTCGCGTGGAGGATGGAAACGGAGATATCCACTCCTGATCCCGACAAATAATTTGGGAGAGTGTGTATGGGGGGTGAATATTGCAATGTTACTAGCCCTACTTTTGTCAGACCTCTAAGACACTTGGATATTTCCAAGGTACTCTAAGAGTTAATCTATCCTTGTTTCATTTTAGGCCTTAGGAGGAGCTTCGGGCTTAGTTACCCTGCCCATACACTC
>SNQJ01S0244972.1:0-13226 GCA_010110895.2 Picea sitchensis
AAATTCTACTGAAGATGAGGATGTCATCCAAATATATTACCACAATGGAGTTGGTGAAGGGTCTCAATACATCATCCATAAAACTCATGAAAGTGATTGGTCCATTTGTTAAGCCAAAGGGCATGACTAGCCATTCGTAGAGACCTTCTTTAGACTTGAAGGTTATCCTCCATACATCAGTTGGTTCGATGGGAACATGGTGATAGCCAGACTTTAGGTCAATATTGCTAAATAATTTTTTCCACTTGAGTTGGTCAATAAGGTCATAAATCCTGGGAATGATTTTTTCCACTTGAGTTCCTGACTGTGATTTTGCTTAAGGCTCTGTAATCAACTCAAAGTTGTCAAGTCTTGTCCTTCCTCTGCACCAGTACAATCGGGCTCCCACAAGAGGAGGAGATGGGTATTATGTTCCCAATTTGAATAAGCTCTCGGATATGATGCTTGATTTGGTCATTTTCCATCAGTGAACGTTAATAGACTCGTCCATTAGGTAAAGTTGCACCGAGGGTCAGATCAATTGGATGCTTCACTTGGAAGTGTGTCGATACCCCTGTAGCTGAGGAGAATATGTCTATGTATTCTTCCACGATCCCATCTACTTGCTTCTGCTGCAAAGAGAGGCACTGTGTAGAGGCCACAGATGTGGCAGTGACCTTCTTCTTACTGTGAGCATGGATCACAAAGAAGACGAACTTCTTAGTCTGTGAAATTACCTTACTGCATTTCTTAGCAGAGATTAAATAAACAACAGTAGGTGACGTTACCTCTAGGATCCTGTACAATTTTCTAACCAAAGTAATAATAACACTGAGGGGTCTAGACTCATACACAGCATGACGCTTCCACAAATAGGGTTGTCCTAAATAACATCATAAACTTCAAGGGTAGTGATATCACATAGTAACTCATCTTTGAAAGGATTGATGCCATAGGGCATATGACATTGTTGGTTGACACGAAGATCTCTTCCTTCGTGAAGCCAGCCGATGGTGTAGGGTTGCGGGTAGAATTTCGTTGGTAGGTCTAGTCGCTTGACGACCTCTGCTGAAATCAGTTTCTTCTAAATACTGCTATTGACAAAGAAATGAAGTGGTGCCCCCTTTACCCACATATGTGAGTGAAAGAGGCGTTCCCCTTCCTCTGGTACTTATGGTTCGCTTGGCCAGACTTTGGTGGTAGAAACAGTGAAACTAGGTTCAACATTGATAATCCTCTTCCCTGCTTTAGGATTTGACTCAGAATCAGAATCAACCTCTGACTCGAAAGACTTCAGATCGACCACGAGGGACTGCTTGGAGTGACATTCTTTGGTGTTGTGCCAAGGACTTTTATGGTACTCACACCATTTTCCTGTGTCCTTCTTCGTCTTCGCATTTCCCTTCTTGTATTATGGCTTAGACTAGTTGTCCTGAGGTCATACATCTCAACTTGGTCCCTTTCTATGTGGGTTGGGGCTTCCTTTGCCTTGCTTCTGCTATGAGGGGTTTGCAAATCCAAACTCTCACCTTTTCTACTTAAATTTCTGCTCAATCTTCATAATGTATCTATAAGTCATGCCCAATGAGGCGATGCCTAGGAACTCCATTTATGCTTGAATGTATCTATGCAAACAATCATGGTATTTTAGGACCAGATGACACTCGGAGTCTTTGATACCCAATTTGGTGTGTAGGGTATGGAAAATATTGGTGAAATCTGGTATTGTCTAGTCTTGTTCTTGAAGTAGGGTGGTCCATCTGGTGTACTGGTCCTCATCGCTTCCAACATGGTAGTATTGTTCTTTAATGGCATCCCATAAGGAATCCAATGTAGGGGCCACCAAAAACATTGTAGATTCCTCCACAACCCTTTTCTCATAGTAAGTATCCCACCAGTATTTAACATGGGGAATGAACTTGAGGAGTGAAAAAGTGATCTTTTCCCTATCAGAAAAATTGTGGACTGAAAAATATCCTTCGAGAAAATTCAACCATTTATCTACAACATCCACATCTATTAGTCCTTCAAATCATGGAATATCAAAATTTATCTATACCTTGAAGGGGGTTCTATGGTCACTTGATGAAGATGCTTCTCATGTGTGTAGTCATCGAAGGATCTATGTGAAGTTGTCCCTCATTTTGTTCCTTTGCCGCGCAAGGGCTTCCTCGAGAAACATTTTAATAGGATATTCTACTCCATCATTTTTCTTTTCGTCCCCCATGGGTTTTTGTCGGGATCGACATGACCCATATTATAATGGCTCGATTGGTTCGAGTCCCAACTTCCTCTACCCAGATCTTGTCGGGGACATGCACAAAGAAAAACAAATGAAGAGAAGACCGCTTTGATACCACTAATATGGATTTAGGAGAAGAACGAACTGATTAAAAATTGAATACAATAAACATTGAAATATGAAGAATAACAAAAATATCCAGTGAAGAATATCTTCTATTAAATAATGAAATAGGATGAAACTATAAAACTGCAGAACTAAAACACTTTCTCTAATGGTGGTAGCTATCTCTGAGAAGAGATGTGGCTTCTACGCGCATCCTTCTGAGTAGAATGGATTACAATGAGGATCCAAAGGCCTTTTTTATATTACTCATGAATTCCAAAACCCTATAAATCCAAAACCCTAACCCTAGAAGGTGAAACGCCAAACGTTATGTGGGCCCTATGGGTAAGTTGGTGTAATGTGGTACCTCGACTTCTGAGGGTCGTAACTTTTGCAAACGGCCTCCGTTTTAGCCACTTGATAGCCCATTGGAAAGGTCTTTCAAATATCTACACATTCCACCATCAAACTCTGACTTCGTCTACAGTTTGACTATGGCGACCCAAAAAAACAACGTTTATGGCCCCAAAACAGCCCTAGAAGTACAACAAGATGTGCTGACATGAAAAAATACAAAATAAGTCAGCTTGATTAGGAGAGAGGCCACCTGTATCCACCTAGAGGATGTGTGGGCCTTCAGGCAACCCCAGAAGTGTAGAAACCAAAATTACAAGGCCGTATAGAAGAACGTGTTGAACAAAAAAGAACATGAGGAGCCAATTGGAATAGGTGGGTGGCCACCAATATCCACCTAGATCAACCAATGAATCACTGAGTCTTGAAGGCATGTTCCAAGCATTCTTCTTCCAAGTTGATTATTGATTCATGGGACAAAAGAGAACCCATCAATTCTTTGATTGTTAGTTTAAACAGATCCTTGGACTCTTCTATGGAAATGACAACCATTTAAAATTTCTTAGGAAAGCTTCTAAGAACTTTTAAAAAATAAATTCCCATCTTCAATCTTCTCTCTATGAATACTGAGTTGATTTACAACTCCCATAACTCTAGTCATGAACTGGTCAATGTTTTCTACCTCCTTCATCTTCGAGGTTTCAAACTATATCCTTAGTGTTTGAAGCTTCACAGTATTCACTTTTTCATTGCCCTTATATGTTAATTATAGGATATCCCAAGCTTGCTTCTCAATAGATGCTATTGTTATCTTCCAAAAAATTGAGTCATCCACTAAAATCTGGATCCAAAACTTGGCCTTGTTCTCTTTTTTCCTCAATTCTGTAAGATGATTTCTTTGGCCGTTAGTCATGGCCTACAAAGTTGCTTGATGAGGCTTTGAGAATCCATTCTCCACTAGTTACCAAAATTCCTGGACTTCTAGGAAGGTTTTCATCCTTAGAGACTAGAACTCATAGTTCTTTACAATAAGAATCGGTCCATGTGTTTGCCCTAGATTCCTCTTTGAAGCCATTAAAAATTAATCAAAGAAAATGTGTGAGGGTTATTTTCTTATTTCTCCACATTTTACCTTTGTCCCTTTCATTTAATATTGAATCAATTTTATTTATCTCATTTATATTTCATCCATACCCTAGCTTTATGGTTTTAATATAGCAAAAAGTTGATCGCCAAAATATTCAAAAAGACTTTGCGGATAAATAAAACAACTTTAATTTTTAAGATGAACACCCTAAATATAATTTTTAACACTGAAAAATAGATTTTTTTTCCAAATTAAAAACAAAATGATCTAGGTGGATATTGGTGGCCACCCACCTATTCCAACTAGCTCATTATGACATTTTTTTAGTTTAGCACGTTTCTCTGTAATGATGACATTTCTTTGTAATTATGGGTTTTGCACTTCCTGGGTTGTAATGAAGCCCTGCACAGCATGGATATTGGTGGCCGCCCATCTATTCCAACTGGCTTATTTTGGAAGTTTTCATCTCAGTACATCTTAATGTACTTCCAGGGCCATTTTGGGGCCCTAAACAATGTTTTTTGGCTTTTCATAGTCAAAATGTAGACGTATTCAAATTTGTATGGCGTATTGTGTAGTTCTTGAAAATACCTTTCCAATGGGATATGACACGCCTAAAACAAAGATCGTATGAAAAACTTACGACCCCAGGAAGTTGAGGTACCAACTTACCCATCAGGGCCCACATAACGTTTGGCATTTCATCTGCTAGGGTTAAGTTTTTGGATGTGTAGGGTTTTTGCATTCATGAGTAATGTTAAAAAGGCCCCAAGAGCCTCATTGTAATCATTCTAAGCAGACAAATGTGCATAGAAGCCATATCTCTTCTCAGCGATAACTACCACCATTCGAGCAAGTTGTTTTTAGTTCTACAGTTTTACAACATGTATTTTATTTATTCAATAGAAGTTATTGTTCAATGGATATTTATTGTTGTTCTTCATATATCTGTTTTATTCCATTCATTTTGTTGTGCTCATAAATCCAGATCAGTGGTATCATAGCGATCTTCTCTTCATTTGTTTTTATTTGTGCATGTCCCTGACAAGATTTAGGTACAAGAAGTTGGGACTCAAACTAGTCGATCCTTTGCAAGATCAGTTGCATCGAGCACGACAAAAAATCATGGGGGACAAGAAGAAAGATGATGGAGTAGGATATCCTTGTAAATTGTTGCTTGAGGAATCCCTTGCATGACAAAGGAATGAAATCATGGACAACTTTGCACAGATCCTTCGACAACTGCTCACAGGAGACACATCTTCATTAAGTGGCCATGTAACCCCCTTCAAGGTACAAGTAAATTTTGATATTTCATTATTTGAAGGACTGATATATGCAGATGTTTTAGATAAATGGATGAACCTGCTCAAAGGATTTTTTTTGGTCCACAATTTTTTTGATAGGGAAATGATTACTTTTTCACTCCTCAAGGTCATTCCCCATGTTAAGAATTGGTGGGATACTTAATATAAGCAAAAGTCCACAGAGGAATCTGTAATATTTGCTGTCACCCCCACATGGGATTCCTTAAGGGATGTCATTAAAGAACAATACTACCTTGTTGGAACTATGAGGACCAATACACAACATGGACAACACTGTGTCAAGAAAGGGACCAGAAAATACCAGATTTCACCAATATTTTCCATACCCTGCGCACCAAATTGGATATCAAAGAATCTAAAAGACATCTGGTGCTCAAATACCGTGAATTTCTACATGGATACATTCAAACATAAATGGAGTTTCTAGACATTGCATCATTAGGTGCGGCTTATAGAAATGTTCTCAAGATCGAGAAGAAATTTAAGCAGAAGAAGCGAGAGTTTGGATCTACAAACGCGTCACAGTCGAAGCATGGAAAAGGTGGACCCAACCCACAAAACAAGGGACAGAGAGAATATGGCCACTCTCAGGAAAACCAGTCCAAGCCACAATCCAATAAGGGTAATGATAAGTCGAAGAAAAACACGAGAAAGTGGTGTGAATACCATAAAATCCCTTGACACAACATCAAAGAATGTCTCTCCAAGAATTCATTGGTGGTCGAGCTGAAAGATTCCAGGTCAGTGACAGATTTTGACTTCGAATAAAATAAAATAAAGAGGGAAGCATATTATCAATGTCGAAACCAGTGCCACTATCACTACCGCCAAAGTCCATTAAAGAAAACTAGAAGAACCAAAGGAAGGGGAACGCCTCTTTGACTCACATATGTGGGTAAATGGGGCTCTGCTTCATTTCAGTATCGATAGAAACAATTAGAAGAACTTGGTCTCAACAGAGGTCGTAAAATAGTTGGACCTACCAATGACACCACACCCACAACCCTACACCATCGGTTGGCTTTGTCAAGGAAGATATCTTCGCATCAGCCAATAATGTCATCTACCCTACGACATCAAGCCCTTGAAAGACGAGGTATTGTGTGATTTTTCTCCCCTTGAAGTTTGTAATGTTCTTTTAGGCTAGCCATATTTGTGGAAGAGACATGTTGTTTATGAGCCTAGACCCCACAGTGTTATTATTACTTTGGGTATACAATTGTGCAAGATATCAGAGGTAGCACCGCCTACCGCTATTTCTTTAATCTCTTCTAAGCAATGCAATGAGGTCATTTAACATACCATAAAGTTCGTCTTCTTTGTGATTTGTTCTTGTAGTGAGAATAAGGTTGTTGCCAAATACATGACCTCTACATATAGCCTCTCTTTGCAGAAGAAGAAAGTGGACAAGATCATGGAAGAGTATAGAGACATATTCTCCTCAGCCACTGGGGTACCGACACACTACCAAGTCAAGAAACCAATTGATCTAACCCCCAGTGAACCTCTTGATGAACCTTTGCCTAATGGAATGGTATATCATCACTCATTTATGGAAAATGATGAAATCAAATGCTAGATCAAAGAGATGCTTCAAAGTAGCACATTCGACCCATCTCCTTCCCTTGTGGAATCCCGATTGTACTAGTGTAGAAGAAATATGGGACCTAGCCACTGCGGTGATTCTGAGAGAGAATTAAACAAAATCAAAGTCGAGGGTGGTACCCAATTCCTCAGTTAATAATTATGCTTAACCTAAAATCAAAGGGAATTTCTTCCAACAAGATTGATCTAAAATTCGGCTAACGCCGGGGATACCACCAAGCTCCCATCGAACCCGGCCAGTGTATGGAAGACAAATTTCAAATATAAAGAGGGTCTCTTTGAATGTTTGGTCTTTCCCTTTGGCTTAACAAATGCACCAACAACTTTCATGAGATTGATGAAATGATGTATTGAGACCCTTCATTGTTATTGGATATATCGGTAAATGTGGACATAAACTAATCTCGCTAGATCTAGCTAGATATAGAACAAAACAAGACAAGACATGGCACCTAAAGATCTAATCATTGAATCTATTATCAAAGAAATCATGAGTAACATACCTTTTAATATGCGGCTTCCTTATGTCTTTGTTGTCCTTGCCACCGGCTTGATTGCTCTTGTGCTATTGATCCCGCAATGGAACACAAACCAACCAAAGTGAAATCAATAATAGTATATTCAATGAAGACTTCTACATGTGATGAAGGAATCATGTGTAATAAAATGAGAATGATTTTATGGGAAATAAACCTCTCACCGTATCATATTAAGAGAAAGTGGAAGATACAACCTAACAACCTTGATGTCTCTAAGTTCCCTTTAGGTGGCCCTTGCTCTTGACACACACACTTGCTCCAAGCTTGCATGACGATGATCCACAATAATTTGATAAGCTGAGATGAAGCCTCTGAGCATCTGATGTAGAGTACCCCTCACATAATTCTCATCCTATTCCTTCATAAGTTCCTTACTTGATCTTGCTTACTTAATGCTTAACCTTTTCCATGAGAAATCCATCATTATATAGGAGAGAGAAGAGATGGTTAAAGAGATCAAGATGATCCCGCAAAATTAGAGAGGTGGGTAGGATATCAACCACATGGATGCCACCTCGTATAGAAGATTCCTTCTAGAACTTCATGAAATTCTTCCTTTCACCGGTTTAGAATGTCATACACCCTGCTTATATAGCAGCCTACGGAAACCATACAGGCTAGGTTTAGAGCATCCTGCAGAAATCAACATTTCTGAGCTATATAATACTACTAGCCTACAAGGTCCTTTTAAAAACAATCCTCGTAGAGCAAGAAACTAGTTATTTCTCATGGGAAAGATCTTTTTGAGAGGTTGAATACATGCTTGTAGACACATCACGAGGGTGACCAAAATAATGTGTGAATGCCCCAAAGTATGTGGTTGGAAGTTATGACAACCAAAATGCTGTAGAGATATTGTGTCATAAAACAAAGACACCTGTCAGGTTGACAACCAAGAATCTCTGCAATATTATACCATTTATAGGGTAGACATTCCATGCTCAACACACAAATAGTTTAAACCATAAATTTGAGTCATGGCCACCAAATCTTTGGTGGATTACTAAGAGGGGGTGAATTAGTAATAGTGTAATTATAATTCTTTTGTCCAAATAATCCAAGTGTTATATCAATGTAAATTATTATCAATAATGAGCAATAAGAAATGAAAATCACACACATATAGGTACACCGGTGTTTTGCGTGGAAACCCAAATGCGGAGAGAGAAACCCGCGAGAATGGTTATCTTATATGTCTTGAAGAATTACATTCATTGGAAGCATAACTTCCTTTGTTTTCTAGCTGCAACTAGGGGAGGGCTCAACCTTAGTTTTCTCAAAGCTACAACCGAGGAGCTCCAACTCCCAATTCTTTGGATACAGCTAGAGAGGAGGCTACAAACCCCTATGTTCTACAACGCTACAATCAGAGGTGGCTACAACCACTTGTCTTTCCCGTGCCCATGCAGAGTAGAGGGAGTAGAATAATGGAACCAATGTCACACCTATCACTATGAGATGCTGGGTGTAAACATGTACCAATAAACCTAAACCATGCATCCCAACCGCTGAATCAACATATACCTCAATCTGTAATCAACCTATACCATAAACAAGTTACAGCAACCATTCACCAACACCCGTGCCAAACAATGCGTAATCAGCACGTACCATAAACAAAATTGGGAAACCAACCATGTACCAGAGTATGTATAATCATGTCAGTGTAAAATATGATCAATGTCTCTGATGTCTATCAAATCATTCTCAAGCTATCGAATCTCAATCATCTCTCAATCTCTTCCCAACAACAGGGACTAGCATTTTCATCAAACGTTTTGGTCTCCTGAGACTGGTTTGGATTAGTCCAACAAGCCCTAACTTGGAAATAATCATAGCTTTGTGCACATGTGAATCTGGTCTGGCTGATACACAATGTTATTTTGTGTCTTTTATGCAATTCCTCGGGGTTTCACTACTTGGAACCTCTCGGAAAGGTTATGGAAAGAATGGCACACCTTGTTGAATTAGAAGCATTCTGAGAGAGACCTTGTAGAGCATGCCCATGCTTGAGATATTTGTTGAATTGATATGAGAGCTATTACACAACACTTGTACTACAAGTTGTAATATAACCAACACATCTTTTATTGCAGATTGGGATCTGGTATGAATAAGTTAGGACGTTTTTAAGGTGGGAAACACTTGTTTTTGACTTGTTTGGGACTAGCCATAAACCCTATTTTCCAGGTGTAACTCCCAAAATATAGCGACCCACAATATGATTTTTTTACCACAAATGGTGTATATGTTTCCTCAATGGAATAGAAATTTCGTAGATTGTGAATCAATTCTATAAAGCATTTATTGAAATGGTTGGGATGACCTAAAAAAATGCTGTAGAAAGCATCATCAAGGGAATTTATCCTTCCTTGAATTTCGACCTTCTTTTCTTCACTTTCCTCATAAATTCGGCTTAGATATTTTTTTTCTCGAAACCTATAGGTATTCAATATTCTCAAGTGTATATTAAATGAGAGATATATTATTTATACTCTCGAAGTAGCTTCCTTAAGAAACATCTTCTAGGTCACTTTGCCCTTTCCCCTTATTTTAGGGTTAACCCACTTCTAATTTATCCATTAAATTTATTATTGAATTAATTTATTTTTGTATTCACTTTGAATTCTGATACATTCCACTCCTCGCTTCACTTTATTGTTTACCTTTTAAAATCTCTTAAACCACTTTGACTAGTTTTACATTGCTTTGGGGCTTCTAGATGACATATGAGGGTCCTTCAACTTGATAGACCATAACTCTCAACCATGAGGAGTTATATGTGATGTCCCACATACCACTAGAAATTGAATGACATATACTATCCAAATATAATAGTATTATTACCCGGAAATATATCAAAACTCATACCGTTATCCATCAAACAAACTTGGTTTCCATTACCCAAACACAGGTTTCTCCAACTTTTTCATGGCCATAGCTCTCTAAGCGTGAGGGGGTTATGTGACGTTCCATACCATAGGAGTAGATTTGACAATAAATATCCATATGGGATGGTTTCACTAAAATTCATTGATGTTCATCTCATTATTCCACAAATAATCATGGGTTCTCTAACCATACTTCTAGGATAACTCAACCATAAAGCGTCTTCCCATTGAGGGATTTCACCATAGGGTTCACTTTGGAGTTCATCAATTTCTACTTATTATCAACCATGACAATACAATAATGATTCATCTTTATATCAAAACAATCTGGGTCCATTACCCAACCTTTGGCCTACAGGGCTTTCTTCAACGGTTGACATCAATGACAATAGCCTTAATCAACAATATTTCCCTTTGGCATTGATGGAAACACTCGATGCAATCTTGAAATCATATCACTCATTTTCCCCCTTGAACCATGCATATGTCCTCTACATCTGTCCTCTTCATCGATAAATCCTCTCCCCCTTTGTCATCAATGGCAAGGTATCTCCATCGGGGTTTCTCCCCTTGATTGAACTATACTCTTATGGTGCTTCCTCATGTAAATCCAAGACATATAAGATAAGAATCCAAAAATGAATGCTTTTTGGTGAAGATATTCAAAGGATTATTTTGGAAGTGGTTTTGTGAAGATATTCAAAGGATTCCTGTGGAAGTGGTTTTGGGATGTCTGCCACTTGTTCTTTTGTGCCCACATACTCAACTCTGATGTTATTTTCTAGAACGTTGCTCCACTGGTGCTTCGTCGGTCATCAATACAACCTACCCAATCTGCATCTATGTGACGGTAAGTGATGAATCCTTTCCTTTTGGATACCATAATCCAAACTCTTATGTTCCTTTGAGATATCTGAAAATCCTCTTCACTGCTAACACATGCTTGACTCCTTTGGTGCTGCTTGAAATCGATGCCACCCTGTCCAATACCTGCATTACATCTGGTATAGATGTTGTCACATATAGTAGGCTTCAATCGGTGACCTATTTTCCCTCTGATCTGTAGACTTTGGAATGTATATTTGCTCAACTTGCAACTGGTTTGCATGGGAGTGATCGCACAGTTTTGCAATATTCCATTTCCGAACCTCTTTAGCATTTCTTTGATATACTTGGTTTGAAATAAGATTCCTTGGTTTCTTTGATGTATCTAAAGTCCCAAAATAAAGGATATTTCTCAAGTAATGACATTTCAAATTCATTTTATCTTTTTCAACTTTCTGGCTTAACCTGTCATCATCACTACCAAAATAATATCATCAACATAAAATTCAATTAATAAAATTACCTTCACTTACATTTGATGGAGAGGTTGTTGTCTGCACTTCTTTTTGAACCCTGCCCTATTGTAGATATTTATCCAGTCTAGGTACCATGCTCTAGGAGCCTGTTTTAGACCATACAAGGCCTTCTTTACCCTGCCTATTGTAGATACTTATCCAGTCTAGAGTACCATGCTCTAGGAGCCTGTTTTAGACCATACAAGGCCTTCTTTGATTTACACACATAATCTGTGTTCTCTGACAACCGAAATCCTTCTAGTTGTTCAATGTAGACGTCTTATTCAAGTTCCCCATTCAAAAAAGATGATTTTACATCCATATGATATACTTTAACATTTTTGGAGCATGCATAGGCTAAAAGCAACCGAATTGCTTCAATTCTGGCAACTGGGGAAAGTGTCTCTTCAAAGTCGATTCCTTCAATCTGTGCATATTCTTTACATACCAACCTAGCTTTGTTCCTTGTAACTTGTCCATATTCATTTAATTTATTCATGAAAACCCATTTTGTGTCGATCACATTATTATTCTTTGGTCTTGGAACCATTTCCCAAGTGTCTTTTTTCTCTATTTGATCTAATTATTCATTCATGGCCTTATTCCAAAATTCATCCTTGTTGGCTTCTTCAAAATAGTTTGGTTCAATTGTAGATAAGAGTGCTAGGTGTGTTTGTTCTGGTGATCGGATTTTTCTTCTAGTCTCAACTCTTGTATCTTTGTTTCCAATAATCTGATCTGAACGATGATTTTTATATACTCATTTGCTAGGTTTCTTTGGAGATACTTGTTGAACTTGATCTTTTGTTTCTGTTGGATTCTCTTCATATTCCTCTTCTACTTCATCTTCTTCAAAAAGTTGTTCCATTGATTTGTTTTCTACTTCCTTTGATTATGTTCTGCATGTTTCATCAATAGTTACGTTGATGCTTTCCACAACTTTGTTTAGTTATATATTGTAAAACTTCTATGCTTTCCTTGTACTTGAGTACCCAACAAGTAATCCTTTGTCCACACAAGAGTCAAACTTTCCCATTCTTCCATCTTCTCTTTTGATGTAGCATTTGCTTCCAAAAACTCTAAAATGATTCACATTTGCTGGTCTTCCTTTCCATAGTGCGTAGGGAGTTTTATCAGTGTTGTTTCTGAGCATTACTCTTTTTTGAATGTGAACTGTTGTATGCACTACCTGTGTCCAAAATATATATGTCAATTTGGAATCCATTAGCATTGTTCGATCCATTTTCTGTACTGTCATGTTCTTTCTTTCAACAACTCCATTCTGTTGAGGTGTCCTAGCAATGGAGAATTTCCTTTTTACTCCATGACTGCTAAAGTAGTGCATAAATTCCTTTGAAGTGAACTCTCCTCCATTATCATATCTTAAGAATTTGATTCTTGAAACCATCCCATTTTCAACCATTTCCTTGTATATCTTGAAGTTTTCAAAAGCTTTTGACTTGTTCTTGAGAAATAAAACTGCAGTCATTCTTGTATAATCATCAACTAATAACATAAAGTATCTCTCACCTTTTAAGCACTTTGTTGTAGTTGGTCCAACTAGATCAGTATGCACAATTTCCAGTGGTATTATTGTTGAATATTCCTTTGATTTGAACCTGGTCTTTGTTTGTTTTCCTTGTTGACAATGCTTGCATAAAGTGTTGGTTGGTTTCGTGATCTAGGGCATTTCCTTGACTTCTTCTCTTTTGTTGACTTTGACAAGGTTATCAAAATGCATGTGACCCATTCTTCT